>JAODAL010079018.1:0-12717 GCA_025379985.1 Phyllomedusa bahiana | reverse complement strand
AGGAGTCAGGGCCCCCCGGGCATCCCCCCCCCGGTCGGGAGGTGCTCAGCCCGGGCCCCCTTTGAAATACATCCCCATCCACATTCCGCCCCACAGTCATTGATCCCAGGGGAAGGGGCAAAAACCCAATGAGGTAGAACCCCAATTTGCCCCTCTTTAAAAAGGGGGAAAAATTTCCCTTTCCCCGGACCCCCAAACTGACAATTTAAAGTTTAAACCCCTTGGATCAAACCCCTTCCCCTAAAATCCTGGTCCCCTATAATTTGGGTTTAAAATATTTACCACAATTTAAAAAATGTATCCGACCCTTTTTAAACCCTTCGGGTTTAGTATATCATGGCAGTTTTTAAAGGAGTTTTGGTGGGCCCCATTTGCCTCCCCGGGCAGGAATTAGAAAAACCCCCATTTTTTTTTCACCCCTCTGCATTGTTTAAAAAGCAAAACCAGGGCCAAAATTTGATCAAGCCCCCCTAGGGGGTCAAGTACCCAAGGGGACCAATGCACAAGTAAAAATATATATTTTTAAAAAAGGTTCAAAAAATTTAAAAAAAAATTTTTTTTTTATGGGTCAATTTTATTCAAAAACGCAGGGAATTCTTTTTTAGAATTTCGGGGAAAATTTTTGGGTTTCGGAACAATTTAAAGTTTGGGGTCTTCGGGGGAAGAAGCTTTCTTTTGTTTGAAAAAATGGCTGCGACAAGGGCGTTACTTGGGGCAAAAGCACTCTGGGAGGAAGAAGGGCATGCCTGAATGACATGTCAAGATAAAACCAATCAAAACCCGGGGCGGGATTCTGTAAACGTCCCCGAAACTAAAAAACCCCCGGGCGCGACGCTGGGGGGCCCATACCGCTTCCATTTGAAAATGATCAGGGAATTTTCCCTGCCGGGCGGCTGATAGCTCTTACTGAAGAATTGTTTTTTTATATAGCGATTTCTGGGGGGTTGTCTCAGCTTGTCTAAAGGGGACTGTTCTTTAATTTTTAAATTTCTAATTTTTTGGGGGATTGGATCTGAAATTTCCCGTGTGCGTCCACTGCAGGTGCATTTTTCAATTCCCAAAATCCAAAATGGGGGCTAAGCAATTTTCCCGTTGTTTAAACAAAATTTTAAAAAAAAACAGCGTTTTTACAATCAAAAACCACTTCAATTTTTTGGCTGGCCCAATTCTATTTTTAATTTTTTTCCAAATTTCCCCCGGGGTTTTTAAGGTTGTTTTTTCTGGTGTTTTCTGACCCCCAAAAAAACCGTCTTTTTCAACGCCAAAATATATACATTTTTTTCCGTAGCCCAATTCACAGGGAAAGGCTAAAAAACAACTGTTTCTTTTTTTGTTTGGCGTAGAAAACACGCAAATTTTAACACGCTACAAAGCTACTAGTTTTTGGGGGGTCAATTTTTTTGGGGCAAATTTTAAAATCCAGGGGTTAATTTTAAACGTTTTTTTTTGGTGTTGTGTGACAAAAAAAAAAAACCGGTTTTTTTTCAACGCCAAAAAAATTAAAAAAATTTTTCCCGTACTAATTCACAAACAAAGGTTAATTACAAATGTATCTCTTGTTTTTGGCGTTTTGAAAACCCCCAATTGGGAAACCCGCTACCCAAAACTACTAGTTTTTTCGGCTTTTAATTCTTTTTGGGGCAATTTACAACCAGGGGGTTTAATTTAAACGTTTTTTGCTGGGGGGCTGACAAAAATAAACCGTCCCTTTTTTAAAGCCAAATATATACATTTTTTCCCGAAACCAAAATTTATGTCCGGGAAAGGGTTTAATTTAAACCTGTTTGGGGCTTTTTCAATTTTGTAAAAACACACAAATGGGTTTTTTAAAGACGACAAAAGTTAAATTTTTCCGGCCATTTTGTGGGGGCGCCCCTTTATATCCCCAAAGGGTTTCCCAACTTTTTACTGGGTTCAATTTTGGGGGTTTAAAAACAGGGTGTTTATTTATCATATTTTAAAATATCATTTATCAAAAAGTTTTTTTGTTTCCTTTTTAGAAACAAACAGTATGCAGACAGGAGGTGGGGTCCCGCCCCCGCGATTGGCAGTGGCACAAACATCCGGAACAGGCCCAGGTTTGCAGCACCCGCAAGGGGGGCGTCGCAGCAGTGGGGGCCCGGTGAGGGCCACCAAAATGCCGCTGGGCATCTAGGGGCCTGTGTTGTTCCGCAACCCCCAAGGGTTCTTGATTGGGGTTTACAGGTCATCCCCCCTTTCCCCCAGATGACATCGACAAACCCCAGCCAAGATTCCCGGGGGGGAACCCCAGAAAACAACCCCTTTGGGTTTGGGATGGGGCCCCCAGCGGGTCAGGGGCCCTCACCTGTCCCCCCAGCCCCCCTCTGTCCCAAACCCCCGGGTTCCCCCCAGCCCGAGATCCCACCCATGTGGGTTTTGGGCCAGCGCCAAAATTTATAGTGAGGATGAACAATTTGAAAAGGGGGGAGTCAGCAGCACTTGGCACGAAAAAAATGGGGGCCCAAATATCCCCTGCTTCTTGGGAGTAGGCCCGGCCCCAAAATTTTGATGTGGAGGGGCATGGGAGGTCAGTTTTGGGGGAGGCCCGCCCCCGGCCCTACCAAGACTGGGAAAGATGGGCAGCTTGACGAAGAAACCCAAAAAGATGTTTATGTTTGGACCGCACTTTGGGGGCCCGGGGGAAGGGAAGGGGTTCATCATCTCAAAAAGAGGGCCTCACTTGCGCGTCAGGCAGCGGCGCAGCCAGCAAGTGGGTCGTGTGGCCGTGAGTCAGCAGGATAGCAGCAGTGTGTGAGGTCGGGAGCCAAGCGGCATGGGGGTATAAATAACCGCTTCGCAGGTCCAGAGAAGTATCGGCACAGGGGCTCAGATGATGGGCAGCGGCGGCAGTAGTCACTCAGTGGGTTACGGAGCGTAGGCGGTAAAATCCGATACTCTGCGGTGTTGGCAGTTCTTTGCTAAGACACCGTGAGGAGCGGTTATGGGTATTTCGTAGAATCTGCGTGATAGCGAAAGTGAAGCGTGGCCAGGAGCGAACGTTGGCACCATGATCCTGAATCAACACATGCTCAGCGTCACCATCCGGTGGCCTGGGAGAAACGTGGCTCAGAGTGGTGATCCGTCTGCCGTCGCAGCAACAGCGCAGCAGCATGCAGCGCCAGTGGCACTGCATGCGAATTGGAAGCACTGTCAAGGCTCCCCACCTCTGCGAATGGGAGCTGGTTTCTCTTTGACCATTCATCTCACGGTCTGAATTGCTTCTGCTCCTCTCTCTCATTTGGCGCCAGCAGTCGTTCAGCGAGGCGATTGAAAAAGAGACAACAGTATGTGTCAACCATCTAAGGTGCAGCAGTGCTGACGTGCACCTGTCCGATGTTGTTGGTACTGCAGTCCATTTCCTTTCGCCATGAATGGTGGACTCTGCACCGTTCAGAGTGACTAATGGTTGTGCCGAGCCGAGAAGATGGAGAGTTCCAAGCGTAATTCTTTTCCATAAGGCAGTACGGCACTTCATAATAATATGTAGAAAAGAAGGTGGGCCAGTCCTTGAGAATTATCGGTTTTGTTCCAAGGTGCAAGGGCAAGTTGCCGCGGACGTCTGGACGCTGTAACTACGTTTCAGGGCAGTACATGTCCTTTAGGGCCCATGCGGTGAAATGTGCTTCCGGCCCAGGCACACCAACATCTAGGACAGGAGACGACGCTTTCCCTCCACGTTGTCATACTGACGGCTCCTGGGCCAGTGTCCGCTCCTTCCTCAATCCATCCACCACCATCCATTCTCAGCGCATCCGTTACTTGCTCCATCATACACAACATGTGTAGGGCACAGCGGTGTCACGCAGTTCTACACCTGGCTTGCCTAGGCGATGAAGTACACACAGGGAGGAACTGCTCCGCGAGTCATGCGCAGTAAGAAATCAATGTGGTGGCTTTCTCTGCGCAACTACAAATCGGAACCATGGTGGACGGACCAAATGGAGGAATATGGTTGTCGCGCTGCCACCGAGGAGGGTTGTCCATGCCTGCATGGCGCACGTGTTCAATTGTGTTGTGAAAAGTGCCGTTTTCCTGAGTTTCCAGCCGATCTTCGACGATTCTGAAAATGGCCAGAAAAACTGTGCATGCTACTTTATCCATTCGTTTACAAAGCATGAAACACCTCCTCGAGTTGCAGCGGCAGAGACGGCCTCTCCAACACACTCTGATATGTGATGTTTCCACCGTTTGGAATTCCAGCCTGCACATGTTGGACCGGCTGTATGAACGAGAAAGGCCATAATATTTTTGATTGATCCAGGCAGAAAGAAGTACTCCCCTGTGTAACTTTGCTGTTCAGCCAGTCGGCAGCTCAGCGTGACACCCTGACGTTTGTGAGGCCATTCGAGGAGGCGACGTTATTTGTCAGTCGCCAGGACTACGGGATATGAATAACGTTCATACACGCTTTCATGTCCTGAAAAGATGCTGAAAAATCTGTCTGGCGTGGGGGACTGGAGACGTGGCGACTAACATCTCGCGAGCCACATGAGTCGGTGGGGAACTGCAAATTGGAGGAGGAGGAGGAGGAGGAGGAATTGGAGACAGAAGCATTGGATGGTGAAATGAGTGGATTTCTACCCTATGGTGACAAGATAGGAGGAGCAGGAGCAGCTGGAGGAGATAGATGGAGATGAGGAAGATGAGGCAGATGACACCGACATAGCACCGTGGGCTCAGTATTTACAGTGGAGATGGAGGCAGGGAGCCCTCGGAGTCTATTGTGCATGATATGGGCCTCGCGCATGCTGATTTGCCTGGCTAGTGAGAGCCGAATAGTCTGCATCGGCAGGAGGGAATGACTGCTGGCTCTCTGGTCCAATAAGGGGAGCCTTTTTCAACAGCTCTTGAGAGGGAGGACAAACTCAAATTACTTAGGGAAATCTACGTAGTCAGTTGGCCGTCTGCCCATGTGCGGCATCGTCCCTCCTCTGAGACAGTGTCTGACCGGGGGGTTCTGTCAGAAGCGACTGTGTTTCTACTGCCGCGGCTGCCGGGGACGGTGGGGGGTCGGAGACGAGTACCAGCTCATCAGAAGCAACTAAGTCTGAGTCACTGATGAGCAGCTTCCTTCACCCGCCTAGGTGAGGTGGGCAGTCGCCAGCAGCAGCGAGGGACCTGGAGCAGACCATGAACCAAAACAAGGTGGTGGCCTACTTGAAAAGCACTCTGCACCCCAGTTAGAAGTTCCGCTGGACTACTGGGCAGCAAAACTGGATGTTTTACCGCATACTTGCCAGTTTTGCAGTGGAGAAAGCTTGTCCTGCCGGCCAGTAGTGTGGCATCAGAGCGGGTGTTCAGTGCGGTGGGGGCCATCGTTTCCCCGAGAAGGAGAACCCGCTTGTTTTCCTCGCAGGAATTGTGGTTTTGGAGACGACTGAACCTGTTTGTCAAGATGAATCAGGCGTGGATTCGGGCCGTGGATTTCCACACACCATATTGCCTTAGGCGTCAGACTCATCCAGCCTGCGTCCCTCACCTCCAAACTGTGAGAAATGAGTCTTGGTTTTTTAAACTACCTGCCTCAGCACTATTCTGATGCCACCACTCCGCCTGATGCCACTCATCTGCTGACGAGTTTCTCAGCTGCCACCATCCCATCTTTGTACCAGGGGGAATGTTATTGCCTCCCACCTCCACTACTCTGTCATTTGTGCAGCTGTTCTGACCTTCATGTGCGGCTGGCTGTGGTGTTGTCTGCCGTCCGACCTACAGCGACGTGTGTGTTATTGTGCACTGTCTGACTCTCATGCTGCTGCTGGGCTGCTGCGCTGTGAACCTACACACTCTGTCATTGATGCCACTGTCTGACCTCATTGCTGGCTGCGTGTGCCTCGCTCACACTGTGTGGTGCTGTGTAGCCACTCTGTGGCCTATTCCTGTTTTTGCCACCTCCAGATGTTCATTGTGCCACTGTCTGACTCATGTGCTGTGGCTGCCGCCGGGTCATCCTCACACTAGTCACTGTGGTTGCCACTGATGCCTCTTCAGCTTGTGTATAGATTCTGATCACTATTGTACATCGGATGCGGATACTCCCTGTCATTTAATATTTTAATATGTATAATAAAAAGGGAGTTATTTTTTAAAGGCGGACAGCTGGCGAATGGAGTCCTTTGAATTGTGATGCTGCAGTAGCAGGAAGTTTGGGAGAAAAAGAAGTTGCCACACTGTGTCATTGTGCGTTGTGTGTTGTGGCCCTACTTGCTCGAGTTGCTCCTTGCTGCCGTCACCTTCCACACTCTCTTGTCATTGTGCCTCTCTGTGGCTCTACTCCAGTGCTTCGCACTACCTCCAGAATGTGATGTGTGTGCCACTTTTCTGACCTCCTGCTGCTTGCTGTGGCTGCTGCCGTGACCTAGACACTGTGTCATTGTGCCACTCTGTTGGCCTACATCCTGTTTTTGCCACCTCCAGAATGTCATTGTGCAATGCCTGACCTTCATAGCTGCTCTGTGGTGCTGCCGGTGACCTCCACACTGTGTCATTTGTGCCACTTTTGACTCTCTCTATGCTGCTGCTGGTGGCTGCTCTGCTTGCCGAGAACCATCACATCTGTGTCTTATGTGCCCTGTCTGGTCCTCGCATTGCTGCTGCTGTGGCTCTGCCGTGATCCACACTGTGTCGTTGTCCCACTCTGTGGCCTACGTGTCCTGTTTTTGCCACCTCCAGATGTCATTTGCCACTGCCTGACCTCATGCTGCTGCCTGTGGACTGCTGCGTGACCTCCACACTGTGTCATGTGCCACTGTCTGCCTCATACTGCGTGCTGTGGCTGCTTGCCGTGAGACCTCACACTCTGTCATTGTGCTACTGTCTGACCTCATGCTGCTAGCTGTGGCCTGCTGCCGTGACCTCCACACTGTGTCATTGTCCCACTCTGGTGGCCTACTATGTTTTTGCAACCTCCAGAATGTTGATTGTGCCACTGCCTGGACCTCATGTGCTGTGGCTGCTGCCGTGACCTACACACTGTGTCATTGAGACATGCCTGTTCTGACCTGATGCTGCTGCTTTGGCTTGCTGCCGTGACCGCCACACTGTGTCATTGTGCCACTGTCTGACCTCATGTGCTGCTGTGGTGCTGCGTGCCTCCACACTGGGTCATTGTCCGACTATGTGGCCTACTCCTGTTTTTTTGGCACCTCCAGAATGTCATTGTGCTCACTGCCTGACCTCCAATGCTGTTGCGTGGCTGTGCTGCCGTGACCTCCACACTCAGTTCTTTTGTGCCACTGTTGGACCTTCATGCTGCTGCTGTGGCTGCTGCCCGTGAACTTGTTGAACACTGTGTCATTGTCCCAACTCTGTGGCTACTCCTGTTTTTGCCACTCCAGAATGTCATTGTGCCACTTTCTTGACCTCATTGCTGCTGCTTGTGGCTGCTGCCGTCGTGTGACCTACACACTGTGTTAATTGTGCCACTGTCTGACTTCATTGCTGTGGTGCTGCCTTGACCTCACACTGTGTAATTGTCCCACTCTGTGGCGCTACTCTGTTTTTGCAACCCTCCAGAATGTGATTGTGCCAATGCCTTGACCTCCTGCTGCTGCGTGTGGCTGCTGTGCCGTGGTGGACCTACACACTGTGTCATTGTTACCCCCCCCCCCCCCCCCCCCCCCCCCCCCCCTCTCATTTTTCCGCTCCCCCCATTTGGCCCTGTCTGACCTCGATGCTGTCTGCTGTGGTGCTGCGTGACCGCCCACACTGTGTCATTGTGACACTGTCTGGACCTCATGCTGCTGATGTGGCTGGCATGACGTGACCTCCACACATGTGTCATGAGTCCCAACTCTGTGTGCCTACTCCTGTTTTTGCACCTCCAGAATGTTTCTTGTGCCAATGCTGTTACCTCATGCTGCTGCTGTGGATTGCTGCCGTGTGACCTTACACACTGTGTCATTGTGTGTCACGCTGTCTGACCTCAGCTGCTGCTGTGGCTGCTTGCCGTGACCGCACACTGTTGTCTCAAGTGTGCCACTGTCTGACCTCTGCTGCTCGGATGTTGGCTGCTGCACGTGACTCCAACCTGTGTCATTTGTTCCTCACTGTGGCTGCTACTCCTGTTTTTGCCACCCCAGAATGTCATTGTGGCCAATCTGACCTGACCTCATGCTGTGTTTTACTGCTGTGGGCTGCTGCCGTGACCTCCACACTCATGTCATTGTGCCACTGTCGGACCTCAGGCTGCTGCTGTGGCTGCTGCACAGTGACCTTCACACTGTTTCATTGTCCACTTCTCTGTGTACCTACTCCTGTTTTTGCACCTCCAGAATGTCATTGTGCCACTTTATGACCTCATGCTGGTGCTGTGGCTGTTGCCGTGTTGACCTAACACTGTGTCATTGGCCATTGTCTGACCTCTTGATGCTGCTGTGGCTGCTGCCGTGGACCTCCACATGTGTTCTTTGTTCCCACTCTGTGGCCTACTCCTGTTTTTTCAACTCTCCAGATGTGATTGTGCCACTGCCTGGACCTCATGCTCTCTGTGGCTTGCTGCACGGGACCTACACACTGTGTCATTGTGCACTGTCTGACCTCAATGCTGTGCTGTGGCTGCTTCCAGTGACCGCCACCACTGTGTCATTGTGCCACTGTCTGACCTCTTGCTCCTGCTGTGGCTGCTGCCGTGACCTCCACACTGTGTGTGATTGATCCCACTCTGGTGGCCTACATCCTGTTTTTGCCACCTCCAGGAATGTCATTGTGCCACAGCATGACCTCATTGCTGCTGCTGTGGGCTGCTGACGTGACCTCACACTCAGTATTGCTGCCACTGTCTGACCTCATGCCTGCTGTGTGGCTGCTTCCGTGACTCCACATGTGTCATTGTCCACACTCTGGGCCTACTCTGTTTTTGCCTCCTCCAGAATGTATATGTGCACTTTATGACCTCATGCTGCTGCGTGGCTGCTCCGTGGACCTACACACTGTGTCATTGTGCCACTGTTGACCTCATGCTGCTGCTGTGGCTGCTTTTTGTCGTGGACTGTTTCCACAGCTGTTGTCATTGTCCCACTCTGTGGCCTAACTCCTGGTTTTTGCACTCCGAATGTTATTGTGCCACTGGTCTGACCTCAGCTGCTGCTGTGTGCGCTTGCTGTCGTGAACTCCAAAACTCTTTAATATTGCAGCTGTCTGACCTCGCATGCGTCGTTGTCTTGGTGCTGCCGCGAGTCCTCCACACTGTGGTCATTGTCACCACTCTGTGGCCTATCCTGTTTTTGCACACCTCAGAATGTTCATGGTTGCCACTGATGACCTCTTGCTGCTGCTGTGGCTGCTGCTGTGACCCTCCTCACTGTGTGTCATTGTCCCCACTCTGTGGCTACTTCCTGTTTTTGCACCTCCCAGAAAGTCATTTTGCCCACTGCCTGATGCTGTCTGCTGTGCTGCTGCCCCGTGACCTCCACACTCTGTCATTGTGCCACTGTCGGAACATCATGCTGCTGCTGTGGCTGCTTCGTGACCGCCACACGTGTCATTGTGCCACTGTCTGCTCATGCTGTGCTGTGGTGGGCTGTACCTACACACTGTGTCTAACCTCGCAGAATGTGATTGTCTTGCACTGCTGACCTCAGCTGCTGCTGTGGCTTGCTTCCAGTGACCGCCACACTGTTCATTATGCCACTGTCTGACCTCATGCTGCTGCTGCGTGACCTCCACACTGTGTCCTGTGCCAACTCTGTGTTGTGTGGCCCTATTCCTGTTTTTGCCACTCCAGAAAGTCATTGTGCCACTGTCTGACCTCATGCTGCTCTGTGGTGCCGCGTCACCTCCACACTCTGTCATACTGATGTTGCCACCTGAGCTCTCTAGCGCTTGTTTTTTTCCAGCTTTCTCTGGCATGAGACTTTATCTCAGGCACATTCTACCCCGCTTCAGTTGTTTGGTCAGTTTTGCCATCTTAAGTGCCCAGGGAATTTTATTAGTGAAGCGATTCTAAGAGCGGTGGCTAGACATGTGCGTGTGATACTAAAACAACAACAATGTTATGAAAGACCAAACCAAGTTTCCCCTACTCTGCCATTTTTTAAGCATGGCATCAAGTTCTTACGGCACTGCCAGGGCGTCTGAGCAGTCCTGGAATTAGCTGTTTTTCTAAAGTGATTCGTCCGAAGAGTTAATTCGGAACATGTTATTTTTTTGCCGAGAAATTCGGGCGAGTGTATCCTAACGTAATTTCGGGAAAGTGTCGCACCATCTCTAGTTGTATCATCTTAATTACCATCTTATGATGGCTTATACTAATCACAACCATTAATCATGTATCCCGTGTTTATTGCACTATGCATCTATTAGGGCACTGTTACAACTAAGAATAATCATGTGTTTGTTTGGATTAACACATTTGTGAATATTGTGAATATATTGGGTTTTAATATTGAATCTATAGGCACTGTATATATTGTTTTGAATTGGATTAATGCTACTGTGTTGTCACTTTATATACATGTATTAGCACTTTGTGTTTAGCTTGAAAAAAGCCCTGGTCAGGGCTGAAACGTCGCTTGTTGTTGGGTCAATAACCACATTTTTTTTGGATGTGCTGCCTTCGCTTTGTTTTTTTGTATATTGACCTGGATCCTGGTTCCTGAAGGCGTGCACCACTTCTAATATGAAATTTATCTACATTTGTTGCTGTTGAATATGTTTCCACTTGTTGCAATTTATTCCAAGGTTCAACGTTCAGCGTGCAACTGCCAAAGTTTTTTATTTTTTCATGTGTTTTATTTGGTATAATGTCTACACCCAACGTTTTTTCATATTTGAGGAGGTGTCGGCAGGTTTTCTAGATGGGCATCTCTGGGGACGTTTCTTTTTTGAATACTCCACCCTTTTGATCAACGCAAGAGACAATGGGAAAATGAAAACGTAAATATATTTCCACTCAGTTACATCTACTTACTATGGGAGCCTACTATAAGTGGTCGTATACCTAGAGGTATGAGGTCTCACTTACCCTAACCTTTTTTCTAAGAATGGGGACTTTTTGCCAACGGTTTGTTCAGATTTCAAATAAATTTGCTTTTGATATAATGCTTCTAAATATTGAATTTTAGCAAAATGAATTAACATCTATAAATGTGAGAACTCTTGAGTTGGAAGGATTTTTGTCTACGTTGTTATCACGAGAGGATTGTCGAAATATAAAGGGGACTTTCAACAATCTTTATTGAAATTTTAAAACAGATTTGGAAGCAACTAAACGGCAGAAGTGGATAGAGACTTAGAAGATTAAATAAAATGGATGAATATTTAATTGGGCAAAAGGGTCTGTCTATACATAAAAAGGGTTTGAAAAAGAGTTCATTTAAAAGAAAACAGAGACCTTCGACATCTGAACGGATGGACAAGAAAATCCGCTTTTTTTAAAGGTGGAGACAACTCCCAAAAACGCACAAGGAGAGGGGGAGAAAACACCATCGGGGACACAAGAAAAAAAAGCAAAAAAGGGACAGGAGGATACAAGCTCAGTACAGAAACAAGAACAAGCACAGAATTTAGTGGTAAATATCTCCAGTTATGAATTTATCATCTGTAGAATTGTCCCCTTAAACAAGGGACTCTCTTTTTGTCCTGTTGAATATACTGCTGGTTCCAACTTGATTTGGATTTATTTTTAGTTTCTTTCGTAATATTAAACTCAAAATGTTTTTTGCAGATTTGCCATCTACAAATTCAGTCCCCCAAAATTGTAAAGAGGTATGATCTTTGTCTTTCACAGACTGGTTTACATAAACAGGTAACTTTACACCTTAATACTAATAATCCTATAATTTTTACTTTTGAAGCTATGGTGAAACGTGGTATTCAGAATTGAAAGTAATTTTTGTAGAGGCTAATATTATTCAACATAATCTAAGTAAGGAAGAGAAATTAGCAATTAAGAATTTATCTCAGAATAAAAGTCTTACAATAAAACAGGCTGATAAGGGCGGGGCCCTATTGGTTTTGGATACGTCATCATATATTAGGGAAATTAAATGTCAATTGGATGATCAAGATGTATATGCATTATTACCATGTGATCCAACATTGAAATTAATGTCTAAACTGCAAAATTTAAAGGTAAATGAGGCTCATATTGCCAAGTTATTGATAAAGAAATTTTAAAAGAATTTTTTGATTGAGAAATTTCCCGTGGTTTCTGTAATATATTGTCTCCCTAAGATACATAAGTCCCTAATTGATCCTCCGGGTCGCCCTATAGTTTCAGGCCGTGGTTCTATCTTTACTCCAGTTGCAATTTTTCTTGATAAAATGCTAAGACATTTTGCCGTTTCAGCCAAATCTTTTCTTTTAGACACATCAGGTTTTTTAAATAAAATACATGAGATTGAGGTGAAGGAATCTGACATTTTGGGGTCATTCGATGTGTAAATCTTTACACTTCTTTAATCATGAAAGAGGGATCTCCACGTTAAAAAATTTTTGGATTTTTCTGATTTTTCAAATGAAGATAAAACTTTTTTCTTGAACTTTTGGAATTTATTCTTAAAAGAAAATATTTTTTGTTTCAAGACCAGTTTTTGTTCAACGTAAGGGCACAGCTTTTGGGCTCAAATGGTTGCCAACGTATGTCAATATGTTCATGGCATGCTTGGAGGAGGGGGTCTGTTTATGTTTTCCCCACACTTCAGACAAGTTCTGGGGTGGGGGGATACAGAGACTTTTTGTATCTGGAAGGGGGGC
>JAODAL010079017.1:0-12717 GCA_025379985.1 Phyllomedusa bahiana | reverse complement strand
CCCAGGACAGGGATATTAATTGTCCAGTTAAAGTAACTGTGGTTAAAATATACTGCTTCTGGCATTTTTAAAATTTGTGGGTGAGCGGGTTTTAAAGGGTTGGCTGTGGTACAAGCAGGGATAGTAAATGGTCTGTGACTTTTTTTCTGTGACTTTTATAACCTAGTGTGTTGCCTTAGATGTAGCACGTATTCATTTGACTGTTGTGGATGTTAATTTCAGCTTCTCCAGCCTTGTTTGGGTGTTTAAAATAAAGGGTGTTGTTGCTCCCCCATGACTTTAATGGTCATCGTGCATAATCGATGCTACTATCGAAAAAACCTTATCGATAGCGACCGACTATCGACTATCGATCGATCTCGATAGCAACGCATCGCTAAAAACACTAGCCCCTACAAAAAGTATGGGGAAAAATTATTTCAAGTGAAGCCCCCTCAAAAAACAAGGGGACATTCCCTTAGACTAGAGAAAAAAAGGATTCAATCTCCAGAGAAGAAGAGCGTTCTTCACTGTAAGAACTGTGATTCTGTGGAAAAGCCTGCCTGAGGAGCTGTTCACAGCAGGAACTGTAGAGAGTTTCAAGAAAGGCTTAGATACCTACCTGGAACTAAAGAATATTAATGCATATGTAGCTATGTAAAATTCTGGATCCTGTCTGCTGGAGGCTCTGGGGTCAAAGATAGGGTCTCCACTGGAGCAGATTGGTTCTTGTCTTGTTGGTTTCAGGGCATTAACCAGTGGTGAGGCTGTGCTTAATGTCCTTGTCTCTTTCCCTTCACCCACATTTTCCCCACCCTTGGTTGAACTTGATGGACACGTGTATTTTTTCAACCGTACTAACTATGTAACTATGTAACCATCAGAAGTGGACCCTCTAATGGGATGGTCCGCTTCTGGGGCGGCTGTGTGCTGGTACTCTTAGAATGGGAAGGGATCTGATAGTGGGAAGGGATTCTGATAGTATCAAGCTGCCACTGTTGGTTTTACCTTGGCTGGTTATGGAAAATAGAGGGACCCCATGTTATTTATTTTTTTTGAAGATCATTCATTTATTGAGAATCCTACAGTGGGTACTGCCCGTAATCATTACAGTGGATGCCCATGTGCACATTCTCACTAAATAAACAAATTTTCAGAAAAAAAACAACATGGGGTCCCCCCCCCAATTTCCATATCCAGCCATGGTAAAACCGACAGTGGCAGCCTGATACTATCAGAATGGGAAGAACCATCGATACTGCTAACTTCCCATTCTAAAAATACCAGCTTGCAGCTGCTCCAGAAGCGGACTCTCACATTAGAGGGTCCGTTCCTGATGGTTCCCGGCTCTTCCCAGTACCCCTGGTACATTGGGTACTGGGGTAATAGTGACAGGGGGTTAGTGTCAGCCTTGGGCAACAAGAAATACTGCTGGCTGACACCAAGCCCGAGGGATAGTAATGGAGAGGCGTCGGTCAGATCCCGCTATTACTATCTCTGGAATAAAATGAAAAAACCACACAGAAACAGAAAAAAACATTTTATTTAAATAAACACTCCCCGACACCCGCCCTCGTTAACCATTTTAGTATAGAAATAATGCAACGTTGTCCGTCTTAGTCCACCGAATCCATCATAGTCCAAATGGGAACCTATAAAAAAAAACAGCATCACCCAGCTTTCCTGGACACCTGCTGTGGGGATGTCACCCAGCTTGTCGGGATGCAAAATAGCCTATTCAGTGCCCGGGAAAACTGGATGACATCCCCCATAGCAGGCATCTAGGAAAGTTGGGTGCCTGCTGTGGGGGATGTATCACCCAGCTTTCCCGGATGGTGAATAGCCTACACAGTGCCTTGGAAAGCTGGGTAACATCCTTACAGCAGGTGTCCGGGAAAGCTGAGTGGCACCCATCCACCACAGAAAGCACCTAGCTTTCCTGGACACCTGCTGTGCAGGGTTTTCACCCAGATTTCCCACATGCTGGATAGGTTGTTCAGCATCTGGAAAAGCTGGGTGACATGGGTCACAGCAGGCACCCAGGAAAGCTAGGTGCCTGCTGTGGGAGATGGGTGCCATTCAGCTTTCCCGGTGCTGGATAGCTCATTCAGCATGTGGGAAAGCGGGGTAGGCCTTGGGGAAAGGAAACAGTGTGTGTGTGGGTGGGGGGGGGTCAAATGGAGGGTCAGGTTGGCTCTGGGAGATCGGGGTTGAGTGATGGTGTCCGGCAGGGTTTGGGGTGTTTTGAGAGACCGAGGGAGGTGACTGCGGTGTCTGTGGGGGGAGAGAAGCTGCTGGGGAGGGAGGGGGCAATTTGGGAGACAAGTACAGTGTGTGTAACACATGTAGAGAGCAATACAGTATATGTAGCACTCAGGGGCGTAGCTAGAGACTTATGGGCCTGGGTGCAAAACTTCAGTGTGGGGCCCCATAACTCCAGACACCGTCTGTGGACCAATACTTTTAAATAACAGGTTTCCTACTTGACGTGACGGATGTCTGTGGTGTAGTGAGTTGCAGAAAATAATTTCTATTAAAAGGAATTGTCCAGTAGAAGAAAATTCATTTCAAATGGGGCCAAAGAAAAACAAGTTATAGTTGTAGAGCCGAAGTGTCTGTTCCCTTCTGCCCCCCCTCCTCACATATATATATTATATATAATAATAATATATATAATAATATAATACATCACGACCAATAATACCAATAACAACAATACACAAGGACCAAATAATACCACCACATCATCCCCACATATCTCCACCATAAACCCCATATAATACTACCATATGGTTTGAATAATACCATTGTACTGTCATTGAACAAATCAATATACCAAGACCATTATTACCAATAACAACTGTATGCAAGGACCAAATAATACCGCAATACTCTGACCACATATCACCACCATAAAGAGACTTAATAAAACCATTGTACTGTTACTGAATATAAACCATTACACTAAGACCACTATTACTACCATACAGTGACCATATAGTGGTAGATAGCAGTTGTACACAGGCTCTGCAGACATATAAGTGATTACAGGGCAGATACATTTAGTGACTCACAGGTGACATATTTTCTGATAAGTCATTCTCTGTTTTCTTTCTTCATCCGGTCCAGACCACCTGGCCACAACTCGTCCCTGCAGAATTTACCACAGAAATAAGTTAGACTCCAAACAGTGAAAGTTCCCCCAACCAACTATAGGGCCCTCATTTGTGCCACCAGTAGGTAGGAACACACTCCATATAGTAGACAGCCCCCCAGATTAGATAGGTGGATAGGAAGACTCTTCTTTTAGGTAGGTTAGACCTTAAAAACTAGATAAGTGGCAGACTCTTCCTATTAAGTAGGTAAAGTCCCCCTTCAGTATAGGGACCCTTCTAGTAGGTGGGTAAGTAGATAGGGCCACTTATGGTAGGCAGATGGAGCCACTAGATAGGCAGGTAATAGGCCGGTAGTATATAGAAAGGCAGGTAAGTGGGCTCCCAGTATACAGGTAGCAAATCACAGAAGAAAATCAAAAAATATACTCTAAGGCCGTGTTCACACGGCTTATTTGCCGACAGATTTGTGAGCCGTATTGAGCTCACAAATCCGCCGAGAATAAGGGGCGGGACGGGGACGGGCCGGAGCGTGCGCGGGGCGCCTCTCCCGGCCCATAGACAATGCATTGTTTACGGCGCGTCCGCGCCGTAAATAATGTGCATGTCACTTTCTCCCCCCGCGGCGGATTCGCCGAGCGGGGAGGAGCGACGGATTCCACTGTTCTCTATGAGAGCAGTGGATTACCGTAATTGCTGCCGCGGATTGGCGCCATACTGCAGCGCAAATCCGGCGCGCAGTACGGCGCCAATCCGCGGCAGAATAAGCCGTGTGAACGAGGCCTAAGAGTTCGTGCTTAAACCATAACACTGTAAATCTATCAACAAACCCTAACTCTAAAATGTACCTTTTATTAATATACTATTAAAATATTAGAAAATAATAATTTACTCAAAAACAACTAAAGTACCTATATATATCTCAAATTCTATCCCTTATCTAATCCCTAGACAAAACCTAACAATGGCCGGGTCATCGTCCTGAAAAGAACGGCCCCACCTCCGGAGACTAACCCTAGCAATATCTAACTATCCCTTTACAATATACAATATACCTATGGTTACTTAGCTAAGATATACTTTTATACCAAGAAGATGAATACTCTAAATCTATTATGTTATACACACATAGGCATAATCACTAACAAATAGCTGTATAAATCAATAAATAAGACTGCCCTTTTTAAATATAACCTTATATAGTCCCATAAACAGTCTTATCTGCCCCTCTCACATAGGGATAAAGGAACCAAACTAAACCGCATTAACAGTCTTGTCTCACCCTCTGATAAGGGATTAAATAGATAATCCAAAGTGTATTTTTTATATACGACCTTATCCGATAATTGAAAAGGATCTTCTCTGTCCCGACGCGTTTCCCCCCCTAATAGATATCCGGGGGTTCATCAGGGGAACTTTACAGACATTGGATGCCGATACTTCTCATAGTTGTTCACTAATGTATGATAATGGCAAGAGTATTCATCTTCTTGGTATAAAAGTATATCTTAGCTAAGTAACCATAGGTATATTGTATATTGTAAAGGGATAGTTAGATATTGCTAGGGTTAGTCTCCGGAGGTGGGGCCGTTCTTTTCAGGACGATGACCCGGCCATTGTTAGGTTTTGTCTAGGGATTAGATAAGGGATAGAATTTGAGTATATATAGGTACTTTGTTTTTTTGAGAAAATTTATTATTTTTAATATTTTAATAGTATTTTAAATAAAAGGTACATTTTAGAGTTGGGTTTTGTTATGATTTACATGATACGTTTTAAGATGGCAGGTAATTGGGGTCCCCAGTAATAGTTTAGGGGCAGGAAAATTGGGCCCCAGTATATAGATATAAGGGTAATGGCCCCCCCGTAACAGATAGGCGGGTTTGTTTGGGGCCCCCGTTACAGATAGGCGGGAAAAAGGGCCCCCAATATGATGGGCGGGTTTTTTTGGCCCCAGATATAATTTTGGGCAGGTAAGGGGCCCCCAGTATATGATGGGCAGAAAAATACCCCTCAGATACAGCTAGGAGGTATTTAGGGCCCCCCCTTATATGGGTTTGGTAATATGGCCCCCCTATAATTAAGGCGGGGAAATATGGCCCCCCAGTATACGCTAGGCGGAAATAGGGCCCCCAGTATATGACAGGCGGGAAATTTGGGCCCCCCCAGTATACAGTAGGCATTTAAAGGGCCCGAGTAATAGCTGGAGGTAATTGCCCCAATATATATAGGAGGCAATAGGGCCCCCCAAGTTATAGCTAGCGGGGTAATAGGCCCCCCAGTATATACAGTAAAGGAGGAATAGGGCCCCCAAGTAAAAGTTTGGCAGTTTTTTGGCCCCAGTATATCTAGCAGAAAATATGGCCCCATATACAGCTAGGCAGGTAGTATTGCCCCCATTTTAAACAGTAGGCGGGTTAAAATGCCCCCAGTATATAGCGACAGGTAACATGGCCCCCAGTATACAGCTAGGAAGGTAATATGGCCCCCGTATATACTAGCAGGAAAACATGGCCCCCAGTATATAGTGGCAGGTAATATGGCCCCCAGTATATGTAGGCGGGTAATAGGGCCCCCCAGAAATAGTAAAAAATTTTAATATGGCACCCATATAAGCAGGCAATTTAATTGGGCCCCCATTTTATGGATAGGCGGGTATGGCCTCCAGTGAAATAGCTTGAAGGAAATAGGCCTTCGATAAGCGGGGGGGTTTATGACCCCCAGTATACAGCTAGGCAGGTAATATGGCCCCCAGTATATAGACATTCAGGTAATATGGCCCCAGCAGGTAATTACAAATAAAAAATACCTATACTCACCTCTGAAGAGGCTCCCCCTGCGCTCCGTCTTCTTCCCGCACAGGTGGAGTAATGTCATATCCCGTGCAGGGATAACCCCAGTCCCTGTACCGGATCCCCCAAGGGGTTGCAGGCACTGCCTTCTTGCCCGGGCAGTGTTCAAGTGTACTGGGGGGCCCGGCCCCCCGGGCAGCCCTGCAAGCATGCCCCTGAGGTAAGGCAGCGGGTGATGAGTCATTATGCTTGGCCCCATAAGAAAATTAATTGCCCACTCCTGGTGTTTAGTTGCTTTCGAATAATGACCAGTGAATTTCAAATTAAAAGGATTGAAGTTAATGTAGTCAACAAAGTCTGGTATGGCCGCTATTCCCCAGCCTCACAGAAGGAGGATATAGTCTATGTAGCGGCCATACCAGACAATGAAGTCAGAAAAGGAATTATTGGTAGAAAAAATTTATTTGATTTCCCAGATGGCCATATAGATGTTAGCAAGTGAGAGGAGTATTTAGAACTCATTGGCAGCCCTCCACTTGCAGATAGTAGCGATCCTCAAACATGAAACAATTATGCTACATTAAAAATGTGATATACATAACCAAAAACAGCCATAAATCCACACTATAATCACGGTGTTAACCCAAAAATTGTTCTAATGATTGAATAGCAATAGTGTGAGGAATTCCCTTATTTTTTTATTCCAAACCTTTGACAACTGCCAGCAAAATGCTTGTTTTCTGTGTTCCATATAGTAAGGATCTCACTAAAATCAGGAGTATTTTTTATAACTTCTTACTAATTTTGAACCGAGACCCTCTATTAATTCCTTAACTACCGCCCGCCGACTTTAGATGTCGGCTGGTGCGGGTCGTTCGTCTGCAGACACTGGAGTTTGCAGCGCCTGGGCGCCGTAGCTGCTCTGAGATCGGGGCTGTACTACACAGCACTGATCCCAGAGCATCCCCTGCAAGCACCGGGCAGCGGGGGAAACCTCAGTATCCCGGTGCTTTAACCCTGTGATTGGTGTGTTACCGCAGCGCAATCAAAGGGTTTTCCCTGCTCTGTCAGGTGATCGGAACACCCGGTGACCCAACAGAGCTCGGGGAACGGCTGCACAGTCAGAGTGGCCCCAGAGCTGTCTGTGTATGAAGCCAGTGACCTGGACACACTGTGTGCTGTCCAGGTCACTGGCTGTGACACAGATTAGAATGTATTAACATATTTGAATATGCTAATACATTAATTAGTGTTAAAAAATAAATAAATTGTAAAACAGTTCTCCCTTCAGGGGATTTAAAAAAACAAACAGAAAAAGTGTAAAAAAAAATGAATATAAAAATAAATAATAAAATAAAAATAAATATTTAATAAAAAATAATTGTGCCTATATTACACACACAAAAAAACCTACACATATTAGGTATCCACACGATCGTAATAACCTGTAGAATTAATCTAACAAGTTATTAAATGTGAAATGTGAATGGTGTAAATAAAATAAAAAAAAAAAAAAAAAAAAATATATATTATATATATATATATATATATATATATATATATATTTATTTTTAAATAAAAAAAATCCTGCAATTATTTATAAGCGAATTTAAACTATTCCCCCATAAAGTACAACTTTTCTCGAATAAAATGAGGCCTCATCCATCTGTGTCATTGAACAAATTATAATGTTACAACTGTTGAAACGCACGGAGGCAAAGAAGAAAAAAATGTTTTGGTTATTATCTACTTTTTAGGTGTTCGGCTTAAGTGGGTTAAGGCAGATTATAATCAGTAGGATGCAGGTGTGTAGCTAAGCATAGTTGTACGTTAGGGAACAATCTTTCACCGAGTACTTTTGCCTCTAATAATCCTACCACGTGGCTTTCAAAAGAAGGATTTTTTTCAATGTGCAAGTACTAGATGTACAGCATGTAAATTTGCTCCAAATAAAACATTCTACTCATTCAATAAAATTAAAGTTTTTCCTATAAAAGATTTTATAACAATAATTCTACACATGTAAATGATGTAATATGGTGTACTTCCTATAAAGTAGGGAAAAAAGTATTTAGTCAGCCACCAATTGTGCAAGTTCTCCCACTTAAAAAGATGAGAGAGGCCTGTCATTGACGTCATAGGTAGACCTCAACTATGAGAGACAAAATGAGAAAACAAATCCCGAAAATCACATTGTCTGATTTGGAAAGAATTTATTGTCAAATTATGGTGGAAAATAAGTATTAGGTCACCTACAAACAAGCAAGATTTCTGGCTCTCACAGACTGGCAACTCCTTCTTAGAGAGGCTTCTCTGTCCTCCACTCATTACATGTAGTAATGGCGCCTGTTTGAACTTGTTATCAGTATAGAAGACAACTGTCCACAACCTCAGTCACTCCACCAAGACCACAGAACTGTCGAATCACACCAGAAACAAAATTGTAGCCCTGCACCAGGCTGGGAAGACTGAATCTGCAACAGGCAAGCAGCTTGGTGTGTAGAAATCAAATGTGGGACCCAATAATTAGAAAATGGAAGACATACAGGACCACTGATAATCTCCCTCGATCTGGGGCTCCACGCAAGATCTCACCCCGTGGAGTCAAAATGATCACAAGAACGGTGAGCAAAAATCCCAGAACCACACACGGGGGACCTAGTGAATGACCTGCAGAGAACTGGAACAAACGCACTACGCTGCCAGGGACTCAGATCCTGCAGTGCCAGACGTGTCCCCCTGCTTAAGCCGGTACATGTCCAGGCCCGTCTGAAGTTTGCTAAAGAGCATTTGGATGATCCAGAAGAGTATTGGGAGAATGTCATATGATCAGATGACACCAAAGTAGAACTGTTTGGTAGAAACACAAGGAGGAGGAGTTTGGAGGAGAGAGAATGCTGAGTTGCATCTGAAGAACACCATACCTACTGTGAAGCATGAGGGTGGCAACATCATGCTTTGGAGCTGTTTCTCTGCAGAGGGACCAGGACATTTACATGAAAGAATGAATGGGGCCAGGTATAGTGAGATTTTGAGTGCTAACCTCCTTCCATCAGCAAGGGCATTGAAGATGATACGTGACTGAGTCTTTCAGCATGACAATGATCCCAAGCACACCGCCAGGGGAACAAAGCAGTGGCTTTGTAAGAAACATTTCAAGGTCCTCTAGTGGCCTTGCCAGTCTCCAGATCTCAACTCCGTTTGGAGTGAGTTGAAAGTCCGTGTTGCCCAGCGACAGCCCCAAAACATCACTGCTCTAGAGAAGATCTGCATGGAGGAATGGGCCAACATACCAGCAACAGTGTGTGCCAAACCTTGTGAAGACTTTCAGAAAACGTTTGACCTCTTTCATTGCCAACAAAGGATATATAACAAAGTATTAAGATGAACTTTTGTTATTGACCAGATACTTTCCCGCCATAATTTGCAAATAAATTCTTTCCAAAACAGACAGATTTTCTGGATTTCTTTTCTCATTTGGTCTCCATATTGAGGTTACCTATGATGTCAATTACAGGCCTCTCTCATCTTTCTAAGTGGGAGAACTTGCACAATTGGTGGCTGACTATATACTTTTTTTGCCTATTTTAAATTAATGTATGTAGGATGTACCTCTAGAAAGGTCAAACACGTATCCAACAAAAAATTTGACTTGCATTCAGAAAAAAATTCCTCATTCCTCAGGTGCGGCACTTCACTTCATTGATGTGCATGCTATCAACACCAGTACCTTTACCTTCTTTGTGATTGATAGGGTTAACAAACCCGTATGCAGAGGTGATTGGCAAAAGTTACTCTTTGAAAGGGTGGCTAAAAGGATACTATTACTAGACTCACGCTATCCATTAGGTATGAATCATAAAAACAATCTTTTATATTTTTTCATAATTTGTTATGTTTTGAATAACTTTAAATAAGTATTGATTTTTCCGTAGCGTTTTTATTTACCTGGTCCACTAATATGGACTTCATGCTATGAGTAAGGGCTACAATTAGCCAGAAACATGTAAGCATCAGAGTGGACCTCATGTAAATTACTTACACTTTTTGTAATGTGATGCTGTCAGGTTTTAAAAAAAGTTTTTCAATAAAAGTGTTTCTGTTTTTACTTCAAATGTGATGGTGCCAGACTACTATTTTTTTGTGGGAGTTTTTGCAACCTGAACAATATAGTACATTTGTGCTAAGCAACTAGCATTGTACTCTAATTTGTTTTGGTTTGTCTAGCACTGATGACCTTACCTTATTTGAAGTTGCTCAGATCATTTGACTTTCCCTAAAACTGATCCACAAAAAATTTGCTCACTTGATTTAATGTGGCATTCCGGAGTCATATGTTTTAATTATATACAGGAAAGTTCCAATTGTGAAGAACTGATATTCAATGATACATACAGTATATATACTTTGAATTTGAAATTTAAATTGTTCAAAGGTTATAAATGTTGATAAATATTGAGTCAATAAGAACCAAAATATTTTCTGATTGGAAAACATTCAGAGGTGTACTTTAAAAATGGAGAATATTTAAAAAATGAAACAAAGGGAAGACCAAGAAACAAATTAAATGCTTTAAGGGTATATTTGAGGATAGAGCCAATTTCTTTTCCTAACCACTTTCAATGCGAACAGTATATCTTAAATAGCACATTCATCTTAAATTTTGACTTTGATAGAATTTCTACCAGCTAAACGAAAACAAGTCTTTTGCTACAAAAATGATATATTATTGTAGCATACATTTAAATGCGAAATATGCAGCACTGATAAGTGGATATGAATATTATACTACTTCTGAGCTTTCTGAAGATTGTTTTAAATTACTTTTGAGCATTTTGGGACATATTCACTCATCTTCTATTCTTTAAGACTTGCTTCCAGATTTATTCCAGGCGCAAATATTTTAGTGATTACTAATAAAGTCTTTTAACATAGAAATTTCTGATAATAAACAGACGGAGAATTAGATAATTTCAGAGAACTTCAACAACTGCGGTTCCAAAGTGGTTATCTCCCTGATTCAAGCATTGGCAGAAGTAAATCTGTTTTTCCTTCTCCGTGAAGCTGATGTTAAGCCTATTTTAATTTATAAAGAATTATGAAATAGGGAATAGGAAACATTAACTGATTAAAATTTGAAAATGGTAGTAGTGGGAGGTCATGCTGCTTGAATGAACCCCCAGAAAAAAAATCAATTCCTTCATTAAAAAAAAAAAAAAAAGTTTTGCCATTTAAGACAATTTTTTTTTTTGTTTTGACTTCTCATTATTTTTGTATGGCATGCATTTTCATAATAAAGGAAAATGGTAAAAAAATAAAACAATCACTTTATTGTTATAGCATTTATTGTACAGATCATTTATAGAAACCCAAATATTTTTATATTTAATATTCCATAAAATGTACAGTATCTCAAGTGTTTACACTTCTCACATATTTATAAATATTGCATTATATCTTTTCATGGGACAACGCTGAAGATATGACACTTTAATAAAATGTAAAGTAGTCAATGTACAGCTTGTATAACAGTGTAAATTTGATGTGCCCTCAAAATAACTCAACACACAGCCATCAATGTCTAAACCACTGGCAACAAAAGTCATGATACCCCCAAGTGAAAATGGACAAATTGTGCCCAAAGTGTCAATATTTTGTGTGGCCTCCATTATCTTCCACCATTATTAACTCTTTTGGGCATAGAGTTCACCAGAGCTTCACAGGTTGAAGACACTGGAATTCTCTTCCACTCCTCCATGACGACATCACAGAGCTGGTGGATGTTAGAAACTTTGCGCGCCTCCACCTTCTATTTGAGGATGCTCCACAGATGTTCAATAGGGTTTAGGTCTGGAGATATGCTTGACCAGTCCACCTCCTTTACACTCATTTTCTTTAGCAAGGAAGTGGTAGTCTTGGGGGTTTATTTGGGGTTGTTATCATGCTGGAATGCTGCCTAGCGGCCCAGTTTTTGAAGGGAAAGTATCATGTTCTACTTCAGTATGTCACAGTACATGTTGGCATTCAGAGTTCCCTTAATGAACTCTGTATCCCCAAACCATGACACTCCCACCACTATGTTTAACCGTAGGCAAGTCATACTTGCCTTTGTACTCCTCTCCTGGTTGCCACCACAAACACTTCACACCATCTGAACCAAATAAGTTTATCTTGGTCTCATCACACCACAAGACATGGTTGCAGTAATCCATGTCCTTGGTCTGATTGTCTTCAGCAACCTATTTGCAGACTTTCTTGTACATCATCTTTAGAAGAGGCTTTCTTCAGAGATGAAAGCCATGTGAGCCATTTTGATGCAGTGTGTGGCATATGTTCTGAGCATTGACAGAGTGACCCACCAGCCATTTAACCTCTGCAGCAATGCTGGCAGCTCTCATAGGTCTATTTTCAAAAGGCAATCTCTGGCTATGACACAGGGAGCATACACTCAACTTCTTTGGTCAACTATGGTGGGGATTGTTCTGACTGGAAACTTTGTCACTTTATGGTCTTGGTCACCGTGCTACAGCTCAGTTTCAAGGTGTTGACAATCTTCTTATAGCTTAGGCCATTTTTATGTAGAGCAACAATTCTATTTTTTAGATCCTCAGAGAGTTCTTTGCCATGAGGTGCTACGTTGAGCTTCCAGTGACCAGTATTAGAGAGAGTGAGAGCAATAACACCAAATTTAACACACCTACTCCCTATTCACAACTGAGACCTTGTAACACTAACAAGTCACAAGACACAAATGGTAATTTTTTCCATATTCACTTTTGTTGCCCACAGGTAAGACATCAATGACTGTGTGTTGAGCTATTTTGAGGGCACAC
>JAODAL010079016.1:0-12717 GCA_025379985.1 Phyllomedusa bahiana | reverse complement strand
AAATTTTTTCATGAAACCCCTAATAGAGAAATTATTTTTCAAAAATTCCTATATCCCCTTTGATAGTTTCTTTAGTTGATAGTGTGCTACTGATATTGGAATGTGTATGTATGTTGCTGCCACGCCAGTATGCACCTATGCTAATTTTTTTCCAAAAAGGTTTTTTTTTGGATGTGCAAAACCATATATTGTTTCTAGTTTGTTTTTTGGTTTTCTGCACTACCCCCACCTTCACAGGTGTTTAAATCAGTGCAGTGTACATATAATCTGGTGCCTTCACTCCCTGAAGTATGGAGGTCTGAACAGTCCTCAAGAGAGGTAACAAAATAATGTAAGACCCACCTGCATTGAGGTCCCGTTGAAGTTTCGGAGATGGGTTTAAGCAGTTTTGATCAAAAATGTGAACTAAGAACCTCAACAAATTTTTCATGTACCCTAGATAGCAGAAATGCTTTTTCAAAAATTCCTATGTCCCATTTGATAGTTTCTTTAGTTGATAGTGTGCTACTGATATTGGAATTTGTAAGAGAGTGACACGGTGACATAGCCTGGAGATGACGGCATCAGCGAGAGGAGACCTGAGTGGTGAGGTGGCAGCAGCATCAGAACGCTACATAATGGCCCAGTGAAGAGTGGGGAGGTCGGTGGCAATGGTAGTCCCTGGTAAAGATGGTGGGTGTTTGAAGGAGCAGCTGGCAGCAGATGTGTGGTATCAGGTGGGTGGCAGCATCAGAATAGAAGCTGAGTACCTAAATCACTAGGAGGGGGGTGAAAAAACAGCTCAGACCTGTTAGAAGATGGACGATGGCACAGATAGGCAGCGGCCAACTGACTACATAGGATGTCTCTGTAGTACTTGAGTTTGTCCTCCGTCTTGGCAGGTGAAAAAATGCTGCCATTTGGGACCGGTAAAGAGGGTCAATCCGCAATAGATTTGGTGGTATTTAAGATTGCTTGGTTGCAAGGTATCCTGCTTATGGGAGTTCCCTATCCTCCCTAGATATCAGCAATATAAATGGATTAGCAGGAACCCAACTATTAAAAGCATATATTTATTAACATGTTTCTTTAAAACACATAAACATTTTCGTGCACAAAAAGTGCTACTTGCATGTATCCATAAATGGTAGTCCACAACCAGCAGAGCGTCCGTATTACAAAGCATTGAGCTCCAACGATCTCCAGCATCAAGGAGTCGAGTGGTGGAGCGCTGACAGACAGGTCGGGACCGAGGCGGGCGTGCGACGTTTCGAGGAGGCTCCTCCCCTTTCTCAAGCACGAGCCCCATACCTCGTCACTTCCTTAAATACTCCAAACAGACAAATATACAACGTATCACATAGCAATTAAAAATACGAACATATTAGCAGCATAGACCTGTGAAAGGAACAGTATAGACATTATAGAAAGACCTTATAATTTAACTCCTCATTAAGACCCGCCGGTGTTAATGTATTAAGTCGATGAATCCACACTGCCTCTCTCTGTAATAATCGCCTCTCCAGGCTCTCACCCTGTTTACTAGTGACCTGTTACAACACACACCAACGGAGTTCAGTAACATTATGTCTGAATTCACTAAAATTTCTTTTTATCATCAGAGAAATCAGTTTGAATCCCATGTTTCTTTGCGGACCTGATATTAGATCGATTTTCTATTATTCTAAGCTTGACCTGTCGCATAGTCTGCCCTACATACCCCTTCCCACATGGGCATTTTAATAAATAGATAACCGCTTTGGAATTACAGGTAAAAAAACCTTTTAATGCAATTTTATGGCCATTAGTTGGATGGTAGATGAACGAGCCTTTCATTATGGAGCTACAGTTAACACAATTAAGACACGAGTAAGTGCCATTATTTTTAGGGGCTAGCGTCCTCTGATCTACTTTTTCAGTTCTCACTGTAGAAGATGTCACCCGGTTACCAATTGTACGTCCTTTTTTAAATACAAATTGTGGAAGATACTGAAACATTTTTCCATATTTATTGTCTTTAGCCAAGAAATATCAATATTTTTTAATGGTCTTCTTAATGGGCCATTGTCATCCAAGATAAAACTAAATACATACAGAAAGCTAATACACAACTTAGTGATCAAACAGTATATAGGAAACTTGATTATGATCCTACTAATGAACTTAGAACACTCATTGAGGAAACACTGACAGAAGCTGTTAATCAACAATTGATATCAGAAAAAGAAAAAAATCTCTTGACTTGCACTCAGCCACGTATTCCCATTATGTATTTGGTACCTAAGGTGCATAAGTCCCTCAAAAACCCCCCGGGACGTCCTATCGTCTCTGGAATTGGGTCCCTCTTAGAGCCCCTGGCCCAATATGTGTATTCTTTTCTCCAGAAATTAGTGAAGCGAAACAAACACTTATTGAGTGATACGGGTAAATTTTTGAGAATGATAGAGGAACAAACATTTGATGAGAACACCTGGTTATGTACATTGGATATTAAATCCTTATATATCAGCATACCATACTCAGAAGGTGTCACAGCGGTAAGAGAAGCCCTTAATGAGGATCCAATGCTTAGTAATGGTCAAATTAATTTCCTTATGGAATTACTTGATATCATTTTACTGAAAAACTATTTTAAATTTGGGGAGGAGACTTACTTACAGCTACAGGGCACTTCTGTGGGGTCCCCTGTGGCCCCCAGTTACGCCAATTTGTTTATGGCTGCATATGAGAGTCAATATGTGTACAATAGCCGAGAGTTCCACAATGTGAAAGCATGGTACAGGTACGTCGATGACGTTTTTGTCCTATGGACAGGCAAGAGAGAAGATTTTATGTCATTTGTGGATTATCTCAATTCTATTCATCCACTCATACAGTTCTCTGCAGTTATTGAGAAAGAAGTGATTCAGTATTTGGATGTGGAAATTAGAAGACAAGGTCATCAAGTAGTTACCACATTATACAAGAAACCAATAGATAGAAATAACATACTGCATTCTAATAGCCAACATGCACCGCAGACATTCTTGGGCATACCGAAAGGCCAGTTCATGCGAGCTAGGAGAATTTGTTCCTCTGATGAACTATATAAGGAACAAGAACAGAAGCTCATTCACAAATTTACATCGAGAGGATATAAGAGAGATAGACTGTTAGAGATAGCTAATGAGGTAAGACAAATGGATAGGAAATCCCTCTTGGAGGAAAAAACTCATAAAGATAAACAATCTAACCGTATACTGTTTGTTAGCACATTTGACTCTCATAGTGCACTCATTAAGAAGACCATTAAAAAATATTGGTATTTGTTGGCTAAAGACAATAAATATGGAAAAATGTTTCAGTATCTTCCACAATTTGTATATAAAAAAGGACGTACAATTGGTAACCGCGTGACATCTTCCATAGTGAGAACTGAAAAAGTAGATCAGAGGACGTTAGCCCCTAAAAATAATGGCACGTACTCGTGTCTTAATTGTGTTAACTGTAGCTCCATAATGAAAGGCTCGTTCATCTACCATCCCACTAATGGCCATAAAATTGCATTAAAAGTTTTTTTTACCTGTAATTCCAAAGCGGTTATCTATTTATTAAAATGCCCATGTGGGAAGGGGTATGTAGGGCAGACTATGCGACAGGTCAAGCTTAGAATAATAGAACATCGATCTAATATCAGGTCCGCAAAGAAACATGGGATTCAAACTGATATCTCTGATGATAAAAAGAAATATGGTGAGACAACAGTGGCCAGACACTTTAGTGAATTCAGACATAACGTTACTGAACTCCGTTGGTGTGAGTTGGAACAGGTCACTAGTAAACAGGGTGAGAGCCTGGAGAGGCGATTATTACAGAGAGAGGCAGTGTGGATTCATCGACTTAATACATTAACACCGGCGGGTCTTAATGAGGAGTTAAATTATAAGGTCTTTCTATAATGTCTATACTGTTCCTTTCACAGGTCTATGCTGCTAATATGTTCGTATTTTTAATTGTTATGTGATACGTTGTATATTTGTCTGTTTGGAGTATTTAAGGAAGTGACGAGGTATGGGGCTCGTGCTTGAGAAAGGGGAGGAGCCTCCTCGAAACGTCGCACGCCCGCCTCGGTCCCGACCTGTCTGTCAGCGCTCCACCACTCGACTCCTTGAGACCTGGAGATCGTTGGAGCTCATTGCTTTGTACTACGGACGCTCTGCTGGTTGTGGACTACCATTTATGGATACATGCAAGTAGCACTTTTTGTGCACGAAAATGTTTATGTGTTTTAAAGAAACATGTTAATAAATATATGCTTTTAATAGTTGGGTTCCTGCTAATCCATTTATATTACCGGTAAAGAGGGTCCAAGAGGTTGGAGAGCCAGAAGTCATCCCTCTGCCGGATGGTGACAATTCAGCTGTCACAAGCCAGGCAAATCAGCATGCAGCAGGCCATCTGTGCAAGTGACTCTGAGGGACTCCCTGCTTCAATCTCCACGGGTATACGGGGGGATGTGTTGGGTTTTTCTTCTTTTTTTTTCCCCTAATCCTCCGGCTGCCCCTCTCTGTCACCTTGAAAAAAAAAAAAACTTTTATTTCGCCGGGCATGCTTTTGCTCTAATGTCTTCCCTCTCCTCCCCATTCAGCCCCCCTGGACTCATGGGGCCCCTGAGATGTAGTTGCCACGTCTCCATCCTCTGACCCAGATTTTGCAGCATCTATTAAGACATGAAGCAGGGAAGGCATTATTCATCCAGTTCTTGGCGATGAAAATAAGTGGCCTCCCCAAAGGGTTGTGCAAAATGGGGGGTGTCCCGCATGACTGCCATGGTGACATAAAAAATTACACAGTGGATCCCTGTCGCTTGGATCATCCGAAATTATTAAAACCTTTTTCTCTCATTTCCTCTGTTTTGCCCTGTTCAGCGATTTTCCCTGTTTTGCCCTGTTCATAATTTCTCTCTGTTTTTCTCTTTTCATTTTCTCTATTCTGTTTAGCTCAAGGAGGGGTGCTTGGCGGTGTAGAAAAAGGCCACGTGATGCAAAAATTTCCTGTCAAGTTTCTGAACGTCCATAGTCCACCACTTAAAAGGGAGGGGCAGCAGTACCCCCAACTTTGGGCAGGAGCTTTGGCGCTTCTGCATTAGGGAGGCTAGTGCATATGGGTCTTTGGCAATCTCTCGGGGAAAAGGTGCTGGCACCATGATGGCGGGAGCAGCAGCATTGGACCCGGTACTGATGTGAAAGACGGCAGTTGCTTGGCAAAGGTGGGGAACCCTTTAAAAGCGAAAAGGGAGGCTTTCCCTGGTTTTGCTAGGGAGGAGGACCACCACAACTGGACCGTTTTTTTCCCGGGCACTGTATGGTGACACTGATGTTGATGCAGGGGTTGGGCCAACTTGGCCCCTGGCACGCTTTACTTTTTGCCTACCCTTTTACCTAAAGCCATGTTCGCCTCCTCTTGTGTCTTGTCAAAAAACTGCCACATTGCCGAGTTGGTGATTTTACCACCAATGCTCCGCACTGACTGTTACCGCCGCTGCCTCGGTGAGCCCTTGCACTGCTACTTTCTGCAAAGTGAGTGGTCTAAATCGTGGCCGTTTGGCTCCCGACATCACTCTACTGACGGGTCACTGTACAAAGCCTGACCACTCACAACATAACACCCCGTGCCACTCTCCTCATCACTACTTGCCCGCTTCTGCAAGAAGCATCGGATGTCTTCCCCACCTCTTTGCTGCCCACTGTCCTCAAATAGTTTGTCCACACTGTAAAGTGGCGCAGAGCCCTCAGTACATAGTAATTCTCTGGCTGTGGGAACCAAACGGACAGAAGCGGGTTGAGGACAGGTGAGGGCCCCTGCCCTGCTCCTGGGCAACTAAAGGTTGTGTCTTACGGATGCACCGACTCTTTGCCAGGGTTGTCAGATGTTATCTGGGAGAAAGTGGATGACCTAGTCAACCATTCGAGAACCATTGGCTTGGTGGTCAACACACGTCCGCTACATAACACCGGAAGCTCTGGCCTCGCTGACCCCTGCTGTGATGTCTACTTACTGTGCTGCGACCTGTGCCTTCTCCAGGAACCTACTTTTGCATTCTTTGTTATCCCATGTGATCAGGCACACTCACAACCCTCACAGTTTTAAGTGCGCTCTGAAAACTCATCTTCTTCGACTAGCCTACCAAGATCCCTAATTTTTAACCCCCCAAATTCTGTCACACATACGTCACTTCCTGCATTTTGGCACCCGCAGGCACTTATCTGTATATAGATGTATGGCTGGGATGACAGGTTCATCCACTTTTTAATGTATACTACCCCATATTTATGTAACATGGCTGGACCATTGTAAACCAAACACTTGTCACCCTTTGTTTCACCGATACACCCTAACAGATTGTAAGCTCTTGCGAGCAGGACCCTCACATCTCGTGTCTGATTTGTAAGTAGCTTTTTTATAATGTAATGTCTGGTTTGTCTGTTCTTATACCCTCTATATTGTAAAGTGCTGTGGAATATGTTGGTGCTATATAAATAAAGATTATTATTATTATTATAGGAGGATCTTGACCCTCATCTTAGTTCTTTCCAGCTGGTGCTGATATTACCTTGTCAGGCTGCATTCCCACTTCAGTTATTTGGTCAGTTTTGCCCCTATAACTGCCCAGAGAAGTGAAGTGTGAAGCGATTCTAAGAGCGGCACTTGTCATCCGTGTGTCATACTAAAACACAGCATTGTATGAAGACCAAATGACGCTCCCTATGCATATTTGAGCATGGCACAATGTTCTACAACATCATACAGGCTCTCCGCAGCCAGGACGTAGCTGTTTTTTAACATGATTCGACGCAAATAAATTCAAGTCGAAAATAATTTTGGAGGAAAATTCGACCAACCTGGCGCATCGAATTTTTGAGAAATTCGCCCATCTATAGTGATTGGTTATTGTGCAAGGAGAGGAAGTCTGACAGTGTTGGGTAGAAATCTTGTTTGCAAATCAAACCTAGAATAATTTGCAATTAATTTGCAATTAAGATTTGTGCCTGTTTGAAACCACCAAGCCCGAGTGCCTCATGTGTAAGCACATTTTGAATTTTCCCCCTTTTGTCTTCTGAACTTTGTTACTGCACCTTTACTTTGCGGAATGGTTACCTTAAGACCCTTGCCTTGACAAACAATTAATCTCCACCCCTGTTATTGACCAGTAACCAGTTGTCTCAATGTGGCAATTCTCTGTGTAGGTTAAATCGGCATAGTGATAGATAGTTTTGAGTACAACATGAGGCTGCATGGGCGACATGTATAAAAATTGTCACCGACACGCCAGTTCATAAACCTGTCATATGTGGGCTCATAAATCTGTCATGTGCTCTGCATTGCACAGCATAACATATTTTTGGCAAATAGCTTATCTTTGTCTCATATATTTGGCGCATAGCATATTTGTCTCATAGCTTTGTTGCATAGAATATCTTTGTCTAATATCTTTGTCTGATAGCTTTGTCTCATAGCATATCTTTGTCTGACATCTTTGTCTCATAGCTTTGTCTCATGACAAATTTTTCATCTCATAACATATCTGTGTCTCATATCTTTGTCTTATATCTTTGGCGCATATCTTATCTCTGGAGCATTCAAAAATGGGGGCAGTTTTGGCATGCAACAGTTAATACATATATAGAACAAGGCTAAGGCAGCTTTTTGCCACGTCATATGCGCAAAAACATGCGCAGCCCAGTTCATACCTGTCAATCTAAATGTTTTGGAAAATCTACACGAAAAAGCTTATCAGACTAAAATGTGATGGATTCGAATAAATGTATCTTGTAGATTTGTATAGCATGGTGCAAATGATCTCCGTGTAGCTGTTCATCTCTGCTGTAAATGTAATTCCCTGTAAATATAAAATGATTATGCCTGAAAATCTATAGAGTCCACTATGAACTCCTGTTGTATTGGAAATATTAATGGCTCTGTTCTAAAAACTACGGCTATTACTAAAATCACAAAGCCATAAGGAATTTTGAATTAAAGTGTTGTTTATTACAGATACTAATGTTTCTATCCCAAAGATATATTCAGAATAATTTTTGGGGGTTTTATTACATTTTATCAGGCCAAGCTGTAATTTTATTTTGAGCAGCTCAGAGATAATGTTGAGATCGAACTGCAATGCAATAAGGAGAACTTTATGTGCAAATAGTCTGTTACCCATTTATTTGTTATGTTTCCAAGCACAATGCATTGATGATGAATTGTACGCCTCTATGCAGCATATTGAATACTGAACACTTACAGCAGTGATCAGTTGTCTTGTCATCCAGATGGCTGCCAGGAAAAAATAGGCTGCTGTCTTGCAGGCTTGGCAGAGTTCAATATCAGCAGATGCACAGATTTTAAGCAAGTATACATTTTGTTCTTGTCAGTACTTAACAGGTCATTTGTCCTAATGACTTTGTGCCTCTAGATGACATTTGCCAATGAAGATATTGATTATAAACTGCTGAAAACAAGTTGTAAAAATAATGAAGATAGTGGCTGTTTTTTTAATCACTGTAGATAAGCCTACAATATTACTAATTATATACAAAGCTGCCATCAGACATATATGGAGCTTTTACAAACGATTAGTTAGGGATTTTGTGCCACCTTCTACATCTTCCATTTTCTACGTTATTGTTGGCAGATATTTCAGATGATAACAAAATCGTATTCCAGCATAAAGATTATACTCCTACTTACAGTAGCTGTTGGATCTTGCAATCTGGGAGGTCCATACAACATCTTTCGTGCATCATTGTTTGGAGGTGACCTGGTCATTCTTTATTCAGGGCTGTAAATGGGGCCTGAGTTGTGAGCAAACAAGCAGGAAAGGATTGAGGCTGAGCTGGAACCCCTGCTCCTTTATAATATTTGAAACTCAAAGGGGACACAAAGTCCCCCCCCTCCCATCCCCAATCACATAATATCCCAGGTCGCATCTCAAAAACCCCCAATTTACATGACACCACCATGCCACCCCCTTTAAATACGACCAGAATACTAACTAGTTTTGAGCGATTTTTACGACAAAGTTAAAAAATTGGCACGGTTTTTCGTTGATGGGAAATTTTTTAGATCACCAAAAATTTTTGGTTAAAATCTGTGCTAATTTTTAAATATCGCGCCTTTTCAGCGTTCTGTTATTTTGGCGGCCGCAAATCAGCTAACAGAATAGAGCAGGGTGGTGTGTGTGCGGTTTGACGGGGATGTGTAGGGTTGGATTGGCGGGAAAAATCCAGACCTCTTTTTCATAGAACCCCCTTCCTTCCTGATCGGTGTGTCATATCTCAAGGCGTAGGACGTGCCTCTCCCTTTTCCCAAAACCAGCTCACAAAATTATTCTATTTGTTACAGAGACGCTCAAATTTTAGCTGTGTCCTTGAACTTAGGTAGATCAGAGATTGCAGATTTGGTAGTAGGCGGAAAATTTTTAAAAGGGAGACACGCGTAAGTCCGGGAGGAGCGGGGGGGGGGGGGGGCCCGGGGGAAGTGAACACAGCAACCCTTTTAAAAGAATACGGTATTGTGCCCCCCGATTAGTGAAACATTGCTTGCAATGTTTTATTTAACATTTTCTGTTGAAAAAATAACTTAAAATTTGGGGCAGCTAAATTTATTAGCGGTTTACAGATCTTTTTAGTAACGAAAGGTCTAATTTTTTAGGGCAAAAAACTCCATTTTTATTATCCGATACTTTCGATAGGTGTTTTTTTTCACTTTTGGCCGTCCGCTTTGTTATAGAGTTCCCTTTGCATTTTAAATTTGAATCCAGCAATTTTTGTCCCCAAGGGTTTTGATAGGTCCAAAAAAAACCTTTTATTATCAGTTACATTTCGATAGTGTTTTTTTTCACTTTGGCCGGGCCCAGCTTTTTTGATGAGCCACCTTGCATTTAAAATTTGAACCCAGCTTTTTGAGTACCACAGGGGAATTGATAGGTGCCAAAAACCTTTTATTATCCGTTTTCATTCAGTAGTGTTTTTTTCGTTTGGCCGGGCCCCAGCTTTGTTGAAGAGGTACCTTGCATTTTAAATTTGAATCCAGAAATTTCGTAGTCCCCACGGGTTTTTGGAATTTCCAAAAATACCTTTTATTATCCGTATACATTTCAGAAACGTGTTTTTTTTTCATTTTTTCCCACCCAAAGCTTTGTTATAGAGGTCCCTGCAGTTAAATTTGAATCCAAAAATTTTTTGTATCACCCAGCGTATTGATAGGTCCCAAAAATCCCTTTTATTATCCGTTTACTTTCGATACGTTTTTTTTCACTTTTCCCCAGTCCAGCTTTGTTGGTAGGGCCCCCTTTGCATTTAAATTTGAATCCGAAATTTTGTAGCCATCGGGTGTATTGAAGGTCCCAAAATACCTTTTTTACCCGTATACATTTCGATAGGGTTTTTTCACTTTTGCCCAGTCCAGCTTTGTTGTAGGGACATTGCACCAATACAAAATTTTGTTTTGATTAGAGGGCTTTGAGAATAGCTGTGAATTGCCTTTTTAAAAAAGAGACTTTCAAAAACCTTCCAAAAACCTTCTAAATTTAATCTTTCAAACTGGACAAAATGCAGGTGGAAGCAGCAAAAGGGGGGTAGGCATGGAGATAGAGGTACGAGAAAGGTGCCCTCCAGTTGGGGGGGGGAAGGGGGTGGGGGGGTGGTGGCGGGTCAGGGCCCCTTTAAAACTCAGTAACGAACAGCGTCGCCAATCTGTTTTCAGTGGTTAATGCAACCTGCATCCCGTCTTACCTCCTATCCTCCCAGTCACGGCCACAAATGTCGTCATCAGCATCATCGCATCCGTCCAACATGAAGGAAGGCAGCCCAAATGTCAATCGTTACCCAACACTGTGGTAAATCCCTTTTTTAAAAACCCTTTGAGACAAAATGCGGGTGGGTCAAAGGCTGTTAAAAAGATTAAGAGGCAAAAAAGGATGATTTTGTCTGCTCTGACGCCCGTTATGTGCCCTCAGAGGAGGAGAAGGAAGCCGGTCAATCGGCAGAAATCCCGGGGGGGTCGGCAAAGCCTTGCGTCCTTTGTTGTAGCCCGCAGATCCAAAGTGGTCTTTTCAGCAGAATTTGCTTGCAGCGTTCATCACGGATGAGGAGGAAACGTGGGGTATGTCAGTACGGGTCCCGCCTCAAAAAAGGGGGAGGGGGGCGCAGAAGTCGCTGATATGATTCCGCCAGCCACGGTCAGCGGAAACCCCCTCCTCGCTTACGCCCCTCAAAAAAGGTCCCGGACCTCTCAAGCCCGGGGCCTTCTTTAGCAAAACCTTGATTCCCCAGCATGTTATATCCCCCTTTGCCATAAAAGCATAAAAGAGGCAAAAATCTTAGGGGTTTAACCACCACCAACATGTTAGTCACATGCACAAAGTTTTGAAAGGAGGCAACATTGGCCAAAAAAGGCCCGACTGACGCCCGGGCCCCCCAACCCCTGTCACACCCCCTGTCCGCCCCCCCCTCCTCCGCCACCACCAAGCTTTTTTCCCGCTGCCCATTCTCTCAGGTCATGACAGGGGGTTTAGCCTCCGCTTTAGCCTCCCCCGTCGCCCGAGTACCACCAGCCCACCCGAGGGCCCATCCTACCCCTTTTCCCCCCGCCAGTTTTTATGACCTACCCCTAAGCGGCCAGTCTACAGCCGCCTTCTGCTTCCGGTTTTTGGGAGAAGAAACACTTTAAAACCCCAAACCCTCCCAAGCCCAAAAACCTGAAAATCGGGATTGCCAGGGTTTTTGGCCTGAAAAGTTGCCTTTCCGTCGGGGGACACAGATGGGGTTTCCCCCACCGGCCCTTCCCGCCCTCAAACCCGATCCGGAGGCATTTCTTTGCCGAAATCCGTCCCTGCCCCGGCAGCCACGTGTCTTTTAAAAATTTCAAGCGCTTGTCGCTCTTGGCCCGGAAAAATCATCGGACCCCCGCCAGGAAGTAAGACGGCCAAGGCCGCTATATCTCTGTGACAGTCACTGGGTGAGCTGGGTGGATGTCTTGGGGGACGGTGGGTCCGGCTCGGCGCCCTTTCAAAACCAGGGATGGTGCAGGTCTTTCCCCCAAGGTCCTTGACGGATCAGTGCCCCGAGAAAAACCCGGTCGTGTTTTTAAATTAAATCGCTTGGGACCGTCCCAACAGGTAAGGGGTGGGAGGGGTCTCCGCAACGAGACCGAGCGGGCGTGTGACAAAAACCTTGTGCCAGGCAAGTGGTGGCGTAACGGGCGAAAATTTTGGCTCCTTAAGATCGGTAGGCTGGAGCAATCCCTTGCCTGGCAATGTCATGAACCTTTTCGTTCAGAAATTTCAAAAGCTACCCAGGTCTGGATACCTGCTGAGGAAGGCCAGGTCTGAGTTCGCCTTCCCCGTTTGCCCCGCTTGCCCCCCTGGCTGCGTTTTTCACGTCAGTCGGCCCCCCCGTCAACCGTCCATTGTTGAGTGGCAACGCTGGAAATTTCCCTCCTCCCATGCTCAGCGATTGTGGCAGCAGGGAATGCCATTACGATCGAAGTGACACATGCCGACAAGCAGGCGGTGCGGAACTCGGGGGGTTGAGCCAACCCCAGAGTGGAGGCAGGTGAAAAGAGCGCTGCATATCCTTTTCCAGTTTGAAGAAGCCCCAAAATGGTCAGTGCGGGGCGAACCCTTTTCAGCATGAGCTTGTGGTGATTTAGTTCTGGAACGATCGTTTGGGCATCTGAAACATAGTTCCGCCACGTGGA
>JAODAL010079015.1:0-12717 GCA_025379985.1 Phyllomedusa bahiana | reverse complement strand
CAGAGCAAGGGCAGCATTGAACGCCTCCATATGATTGACATCTCCTAGTGCAGCGTCACATTTGTCAGGTGCTCTGCAGCTTCCACCAGAAGACAGAAGAGCAGAATCTGTTTTTCTTTTCGCAAATTGCCTCAAAAAAACATTTTCTTTTTTAAATCCCCATTCGGCATCATTCATGTGGGGCTGTCGAGTGGGGATTTCTTTAAAAGGGGCCATTTTTAGATTTTTGGGATTGTCAGCTCCATGAGATGTTAGGAAACACAAATGCATTTTTTTTGTTGTTGCTGTTGTTGTGCATAGAATTTCAATGACAGAGGAGGCAAATGTGCTGAGAAAATGCAAAAGTAGGAGTCAAGGTGAATGAGGTGGGTCTGCAGGGAAGAAGGGTATGCTGGCTCTTGTAGTTCTCTATCTGGTATGCCATGGTCAATACTCCAAAAAACTCGGGTTTCCAGTGGCATAATTTTGATACACTGGTGCATTGTTATGTTTATTTTGCTCCTCATTGTGTTTAAACCAAAACCCTTTCGGGAGACCAAAAATATTTGACCCTTGTGTTGAAACCCAAAATTGCTAAATGTACTGGGAGACTCCTGGAAATAGGGAGTCCTCCTGTGCTACTGGGAGAGTTGGCAAGTCTCCCGGGTCGAGGAATTTTGTGTGCTGGGGAAAAAGGGAAAGGGAAGGGGGGGGGTTATGCGGGCCCTCTTGTATTTCCCTTTATTTTTTATGCCAGGTTTTGGTAAAAGACTAAAATTACTTGGGTTAGGGGCATAACTGATAAAACCTGGTGCATTGGGTTATGCCATAGTCCCCCATTGTGATAAAACCAGAACCTCTTTAGACCCCCATTACTGGGACCCTTTGTGTTGTCCCTCTTTATTTGCAAAAATTTGAAATGAATCGTCGGGGGGGGATTTGGGAAAATTTGTGGAGCCCTTCCTGTGCTACTGAGAGAGTTGGCAAATCTCTCAGATCGGATGGATTTTGGGGCCCTTGGAAAGAAGGGTTTGTGGTTTTTGTATTTCCACCGCTATGAAAGGGTTTTATGGTCAAGACTCAAATACTCAGGTCAGTGGCATAACTGATACACCTGGTGCACTAGTTATGCCATATGCTCCTCATTGTGATATACCAGAACCATCATAGACCAACACTATTTAAAACCCTTGTTTTGGGGGCCCTTTATTTAAAAATGTACTGGATCATCTGGGAGACTTCTGGCAATAGTGGGTTTCCTTTTCCCAACGGGGGTTTTGGAAAGTCTTTCAGGTCGGATGGATTATGTGGGCTCGAAAGAAGGGTATGCTGGCTCTTGTAGTTCTTTTTCTTTTATACCAGGTTTCTGATCAAGAATCAAATACTCAGGTCAGTGGCATAACTGATATACCTAGTGCATTAGTTATGCCACATGCTCCTCATTGTGATTTTTCCGGGAAACCTTCCAAAAACAATTATTATTTCCCTTGTGTTTCCCAATTACGTGTTCCATGTATGGATCTTTTCTGGGAGATTTACGGGAAAAATTAGGGGGAAGTCCTCCTTTTGTACTGGGAGGTTGGCAAGTCTCCGGTGGGGAAATGGCATTTATTGGGCTCGGAAAAAAGGTTAGCTGGCTCTTTTTGTTTTTATTTTTATCCCGGGTTTTTTGGTCAAGATTCAAATACTCAGGTCAGGGGGAAAAAATGAAAACTGGTGCACTAGTTATGCCTTACACACCTCATTGTGTTTATGCCAAAACCCATCAGAGACCCCCCCATTATTGGGGTTTCCTTGTGTTGTACCCATACTAGTTCTCCTGTGCTACTGTGAGAGTTTGCAATTCTCCTGGTCCGGCAGGATGGTGCAGGCTTGGAAGTTGTGCCTCCCACCATCCCACAAAGGGTACCGCGGGGCCCCTTCCGCGGAGGCCGGGACCAGAGCTATTTTCCAAACCCCCTGGTTTTTTTCCCCCATTTGATCCCGAAACTTAGTAGCAGCCGCAGCATCTATGTGGACAACAGAGGAAGTAGGGCTTTTTCTGCTTAACCATCAGCTCCCCGCAAATGCTATAGGAGCCATTGCAGCTGGGGGGCCCACAAAATTTGACCTTTCTGGGTTGTGATGAAATGAAAGCTTTTTGGGGCCTTTTGGACATACACAACTTGTTTTTAAAGTTTTGCACAAAAAACCTTTTTATTTTTTTACAGGGGAAAAATGTTGCAGTGAGAAACTTTGTATGTTCTATGAATTTAATATATGTATGAGTTTTAGTGACAGCTGGGTGCTGCTGTATGTACTATTTGTGTAGGGTTTGTTCACACGACAGACTTTCAACGCTGATTCAGCACAGATTGTAGACACAGATTCTAATTCGTTTGGATTTGAGGCTGAATTTAAAGGTGGATTTCAGCCTCCATATATGTGGGGATTCAGTGCCAAATCCGCTTCAAGGATCAACGTTTCAGCTATTTTCTAGCTCTGAAAAGAACTTGCACCAGAGTAAATCAGCATCGTGTGCACTGCGACACTGCTCTTCTACTGTATAGATGCAGGTGCTAAAAACAAAAAAAAAAGGGGGAAAGAAGCGACCTCGTGCAATGAAAAAAAAACCAGGTGATATACTAAAAAAAGGGCACGCTCCCTTAGAGAGTTGTACTAAAAGGGTAAACCATTAAATTAATTAAAAAATATCCACCCGGTAGCAGCCGGGTTGTTTTTGGGGGCAACGAAGATCCTCCGACACTACAGGTCCTGGGGACACAGGTTAAAAAGGGATAAAAAAGACAAAGCGCGTTGGTGGCTGTAATTAAAAATGACATTTGGGGCTTCCCATATAAACGTGTCAAGTTTATTTACAACATAAAAAAAAAAAGGGCCTGTTCCCGGCTTATTTTGGGGGACGGATTGGCGCCGCATCTGTCCCGGATTTGCGTTTCGTACGGCCCAATCCGCCCTTTTCTTACGGTAATATGTTCATAGGACAGTGGATTCCCGTCGCTCCTCCCCTCGGCGAATCCGCCGCGGGGGGGAAAGTGAATGAAAAATTTTTTACGGCCGGAGCCCCGGGAAACAAGCATTGTTTATGGGGCCCGGGGCGGCGCCCCCGCCCGCTGGCCCCCCCCCGTCCCGCCCCTTATTCAGGCGGATTTGTGACTAAATCGGGCTCACAAATCCGTTGGGAAAAGCCGGGGAAACAGGCCCCAAAAGACAACCGTTTCGGGGCAAAATTTTGGCTCATTTCCCTCAGGTAGAAAATTTCCCCCGACTTTTTCAAATTTAAAGGAACCCGCGAAACGAAACAGGGCGGGCCAATTTGGACCTGGGGATTGTAACCACAATCGGGTTTTTGGAGGGTTTTTTTCAGTTGGTTTCGGTTTTGAAAAACCATTGAAAAACCCCTAGAAGGGGCCTCAATGGAAAATCCGGCAGCTCCCACTGCCGGGGTTTTTCCAAAAAAGGTTTTTTCAGCCCGGGGGTGGCCCCGAAAAATTTTTAAAACAGTTATTTTCCACCCAGTTTTCGGGGGAATGGGAACACGCAATGTGAAAGGGGGGTTTTTCTTGCAATAGGGGAAAAAAAAAACCCCCCGGCGGCCGTGTGCACGGCCCAAAACAGGAAAACCGGTGGGATACCCCAAACCGGTATTTGTCTTCCCGGGGGGACCGTCCTAAGTGATGTTCATACGGCGAGTTCTGTCCCCTGTGAAAATTCGTTATTAGATGCTGTTTGGATCCGTCTTTTGGACCCCAAAAAACCCCCCAGCAAAAACGTGTGATTACATTGCTTGCAGTGTAAAAAAAGCCAAAATGTTCACACCAGTATCGTGTGCGGTTTATTCCTCTTCAACCTTTTCGGATCCGTTCAAAGAATTGACATGTAAAAAAAGGCTTGATCCAAGACGCAGCAGGGCCCTATTTAAAACTATACGGTGCATGCTTCTGCATCCAAAAACCAAAATGTCCTGCGTGTTGGTGCTTTTGGATGTTTTTAATCAAGGGATCCAAAAAACGGACCCCTAATGCCCCTGTGAAACCCCCCCTAATTTTGACACTCTTTGGGTATAGGCCTATGCAAACATGGAAACCTCTAAAAAGCTTTTTGCTATTACAAATTTAAAAAAAACTTTGAGATTTTTGTTCACATGTTTTGATAAAAAATGCTTTAACCCCCCGGGTCCAGGGATCTAAAAGGCGGGTGGGCCCCATCTATTTTTCCTCCCTAGGTCAAAATTTAGATTTCATTGGGTCAACCGACCTCCATAATTTCCGAAGAAAAATAAAAAAAGCACCAACCTTGAAACGCACTGATATAACAAGTGTGGAGGTGGGCGGGGTGAAAAAACCAAAATGGACTTTCCCTTCCCCCTTATGTTTTTAAAACAATATAGCCCAAAAACAACGTTTTGTTCGCACAAAAAAAACATTTCTGAAAAATTTACCTTAGTGAGAGGTAAAAAAAAAGAGTAGGACCACCCCTTTGAGTTCCGTTTGGGGCCGGGGGGGGGCTTAAATTTTTTGATCAAAAAAGTTTTGGGAACTAACAATCTCAAGTTTTATTTTACTTTTTGGGGATGTTACACGGGGATGGTTTTTCAATCGTTTTATACAGGTTTGGGGTTGGGGGAAACTTCAAAATCCATCTGTAAAACTATCCCCTAGGCCCAATTGGAACTGTAAAAACAATTTCGCCATTTTCGTTTGGAAAAAAAAGAATTTTACATATTTAATTCAAAAGGGACGGAGAACCAAAAACTGCCCTAAATACGACAAAACAAGGGGGGCAAAACCAAAAAAAAGAGGGTAAAAACGGGGTTTGGGTTCTAAACGAATCCCCCAGATCTGTACATTGTGTGGACGCAGCCTTTGGGGCCCCCACACGGCGTTCGAGCAGAAACCCTTTTGTAAAATTCCCACTGATTCAAAGCAGATTTCAGACCCGGATTTTCAATGGTTGACTTGAATTTAATATAGAGGCGGATTTCAGCTCTGAATTTTGCCAAAAAAAATTTAAATCACTTCCTTTTTTTTTCATCAGGAAAAGTTTTTCAGCAGCCCAGCGCATCAGAAACAGTGTGGACGGGTTGCAGCAATTGGGTGCAATTCTTTTGGATTCTTGATGGCTAATTGGTGGCACCCGAATGGGGTGTTTTTTAAAATATATAAAAGGGGTGGCTCAGCCACATGTGATCGGACCCCTAAGCCTTGATAAAGCCGGTTATTTGGGAAACATGTTGGGGGGGTCAGGGTGACGTTTTTTTTTTGTGTCTCCCCTCTGTTAAAAGGTACCTCGAGACGGTTCACAAGGGGGGTTTTTGTTTGGTTTTAGAAATTTTGGGGGGTGCCCAAGTAGTTGGTTGGGTCCCCTTACTGAAACGTACTTTCTATAATTAAGGCTCCCTGTTTAAAAGGTGGGGTTCACAGCTTTTTTGAAGAAAAGGGGGTTATTCCCTCTTTTGAAGCAAAAAAGGGGGTTAAAAAGATGAGGTGGATCGGTTTTTAAAAAGTGTGTAAAGAGGGTTAAAGTTAGTAAATAAAAGTTTCGGTTTTTGTGTTTAATAGAAAGGGTGTGATTTAAGTTTGCCTTGGCAAATATAAATATACTTATTTGGTGTCTCAGTGCTGAATCGTTCGAATGGCCTTTTTCCGCCTCTTTTTAATCTTTTAATTGTTTTTGCCTTAAGTTTACAAAGCAGAAAAAAAATCATAATCAATGAATTGCCCGTACTGAAAAAAAGCAAGAAAATAAGCAGCAAAAAATGGACCGAAGGACACATGAAAACAGAAGAAGAAAGTGAAAAACACATGAAAAACCTGGTTACAAGTGGAATAAGCACTTATCTCACTGCAAAACAGTAGGACATGTATGAAGGAAGGCGCTTTAAAGTGAATTGTCGAGTCTTGTTTTCAGTGTATAATGTGCCTGAATGTAAGAAAGTGTTTTTTGTGTATAAATGGAGTCTAAAGACCCCGCCCCTCGCCTGTGTGTTTGGTGTATTACGGAACTAAGGAGCATTAGTAATGCCCCAAACATGTATAGAGGATACAGATAGGCTGGAAATAAGAGAAATCATTAGAATAGCATGTCAGTGACTAGAAACCATGGTACTAATCTTCCTTGGTGGACCACAAGTCCCAGCAATACCTGTGCTGTGCCGGCTCTTGCTGTATGTAGAATAAAGGGTGAGAGCAGCAAAAATACATTTCAAATTTAATGTAGTAAAATTAAAAATTAAAAAATCTGAACAACAACATTCTTCAGTGGGTTATTTAATGTAAAATTAGTTTTAGATTCTATTAATTTTAAATACATTTTATAGGAGATATTTTTATATTTTTGGGATATTATAGATTTTAATATTCATTTTATATGATAAAATTTGTATTAAATTTAAATAATTAAATTTTCTATAGTTTGATAATTATCAGAAATTACTTTTTATTATTGTACTGCTGTAAGTTGAGAGATATTGGAAATTTTTTTCCCTAACAGCAAATCCAGCTCCACTGCGACTCCTCAGGCTCAGGCAGAGCACATTGACATAGGTCTGCCTGTCCGAGCAGTAATGCGCCTAGTTTTGGTGACCTGCATTCATATATGTGTCTAATCTTACGAATGTGGTGTGACGCCCCCAGAGCGCCCCCTCATGTTAGGCGCATTAGAAAGTGTCGGGTCTTACGAACAATGCGCCTAATACATTCATTAGGTGCATTAGACATCATAGCCGCTCACTTAGGTGCATTGTACGCCAGAAAAGGGTGAAAAACCCGATCATACATCTCCCTAAGTCGTGTGAAAGTAAAATAAGCGTCCAAATCAGATCCACCCTGAAAATAGCTGTGAAACAAAAAAACCTATCCTGAGCGAACGCTGCGTCAGGAAATTCTTGATAATTTGGTCTCTTTTGAAGGAGTCACATCACTTTTGGGCTATGTTCACACGCTTGTTTTTTGGCGCTGAAAGTATCAGCGTCTGAAAAGCGTTGTTTGCTCATCATAAATTCCGCGCTTGCAAACCCACAATTCTGATGAGGTAACGGTCCGGACCGTCCGAGGCAGATTCCTGCCTCCTATATTTTTGTATTGTCGTCACGCAAAACGCTTCAAAGAATTGAGTTTTCACTTCTGTGTAGGTGCGGATAGTACGTGCCAAAAATGCTTGTGTAAAATCAGCATCTGATGAATCCGGCCCAAAATAAGAGTCAAAAAACGCAGTCTGAACACACCCTTACTTTTTTGCTTGTTTTCTATTTTCACTTCTTATTTACAAACATTGGGTCTTGTTGAAGGACTCTGGATTTTTTTTGTCCTCCGCTTCTTTTTGCAGATATAAAGGCTAAAAGTAGTTGAATGAGAAAAAATTGACTTTTTGGCCACCGACCCCCAACCTCTTGATCCTTGACCCCAGGCTGAAAGGTCAGGGACAGCGGGTCACATATTGCATGTCAATAGGGAGTGTGAATATTAGCACAGCCTTTGGGCGTTTGTGATGGCACGACTCATTTCCTTGCAGTATAGGCTGCCATCTAGAGGTATGTTAGGTGACCTACAATGCTTTCACATTTTTTGTAAACAGGCTCGGACTGGTCCATGGGGAACTAGGGAAACTCTTGGTGGGCTCCTGAACATGGCAGACCTGGAGTTGCTTTTCAACTGCATATACATCTTCAGGAGAAGTATAAAGGCAGAGATGCAGTGGCAAAAAGCAAGAGAATTAAAAGGCATGTACAGTAGCTGTATGGTGGACCACCAAATCAACTCCACTGGTGGGTCACCAATATCCACTCCACTGGTGGGCCCCAGAATAAACTCCATTGGTGGGTCCCAGAATAAATTCTATTGGTGGGCCTCAGAATGAACTCCATTGGTGGGCCCCAGAATAAACTCCACTGGCGGGCCCCAGAATAAACTCCATTGGTGGGCCCCAGAATAAACTCCATTGGTGGGCCCCAGAATAAACTCCAATGGCGGGCCCCAGAATAAACTCCATTGGTGGGCCCCAGAATAAACTCCATTGGTGTGCCCCAGAATAAACTCCAATGGTGGGCCTCAGAATGAACTCCACTGGTGGGCCCCCCAGAGTCAACTCCACTGGTGGGCCCCAAGAATCATCACCACTGGTGGGCCCTAGGCACCCCAGTCTGATACTGTTGCCTATGGTAGGCCTGAGGTTGCTTTTTAGAAAGGCAGAGAAAGAGAGATGGAAAGCAAGAGACATGCAGTATGTGCAGTAACATACACTATATGTAGGGTGGGCCTCAAGAATCACCGCTACTGGTGGACCCCAAAAATCAATTCCCCTGATCGGGCCTCAGAATGAACTCCACTGGTGGCCCCAAGAATCATCTCCACTGGTGGCCCCAAGAATCATCTTACTGGTGGGCCCAAGAATTACTCCACTGGTGGCCCAAGAATTTATCTCCCCTGGTGGCCCAAGAATCATTCTTATGGTGGGGCCCCCAAAAATTACTCCACTGGGGGCCATAAGAATCACCTCCACTGATTGGCCCCAAGAATCAACTCCACTGATTGGCCCCAAGAATCTACTCCACTGGTGGCCCCAAGAATCAACTCCATGGTGGAGAAGAATCAACTCCCTTTATGGCCCAAAATCTACTCCACTGGTGGCCCCAAGAATCAACTCCACTGATTGGCCCCAAGAATCTACTCCACTGGTGGGCCCAAGAATCATCTCCACTGGTGGTCCAGCTGGGATCAACGGGTGGGCCACAATTGTAGAATGGGAATGTCCGGGAGAAAAAAAAAATTATATATATACATAACAGAGTGGTGCTGTAAAAATAAAAAAAACAAAACGCCAGAGTGCACCGTCGACAATATTCTTGATATAACAGTGAGTGAATGTGTTCACCTGATGATGATGTACTGTAAGTTGCACAAAGCACTATAACAGCATGTAGAAATTGGACTGATCCTTCTGGGTGATTGTCGCCTGGAATCTCCGTTCACGGTCAAGTAGCGGCACCTCTGGCTTCGCCGATAATTAGATGAGGAGGAAAACAATATTCTTCTATAAAGAATATTAATCTGGGATTCTTACATGGCGCGATTAGCGTGGGATAAAAGATCAAAATATGTAAATGCTGTGCTCTATATTCATTATGTAACAATGAGAAACAAGCGATTACTAATAAGTATATATGTTCTAAAATAATCATTTATTGCAATAATAACAACCACTGATTACAATAATACTAATCTTTATTTGTCACCAACATATTCCGCAGCACTTTACAATGTAGAGGGGATAACTACAGACACCAAGACAGATATTACACAACAAAAGCTACTTACAGATGAGACACAGGTGTGAGGGCCCTGCTCGCCAGAGCTTACAATCTATGAGGGTGGCTGGGGGAGACAACGGGGGAGAAGTGCAAAGTTTACAATGGTCCAGCCAGGTTACATAAATATTGGGTGAATTACATAAAAATTGCCACCTAGTCAGTACAGCTATATTCAGATAAGTGCCTGTGGGTGGCCATCATGTAGGGAGTGACAGAAATGTGTGTGATAGAAGGTGGGGGTTAGCAATTAGTGGTTTTGGTAGGGCGGCCTAAGAAGATGTATTTTCAGGGCACTCTTAAAACTATGAAGGTTAGGATTGTGTCTGATGGTACGTGTAGTAGGATGTTCCAGAGAACCAATGCAGCACGTGTGAAATCTTGGAGACGAGCATGGGAGGTTCGGATGATTGAGGATTGTAATCTGATATCATCAGCAGAGCGGAGAGAGCGGGTAGGGTGGTAGACAGAGCTGGGAGGAGAGTTGGGGGTGCAGCGCTGTGGAGAGACCGGGTAGGGTGGTAGACAGAGCTGAGGGAGGAGATGTTGGGGGTGCAGCACTGTGGAGGGACTGGGTAGGGTGGTAGACAGAGATGAGGGAGGAGATGTAGAGGGTGCAGTGCTGTGGAGAGACTGGGTAGGGTGGTAGAAAGAGATGAGGGAGGAGATGTAGGGGGTTGCAGCGCTGTGGAGAGACCGGGTAGAATGGTAGACAGAGACTAGGGAGGAGTTTTGGGGGGGCACTGTGGAGGAACGGGGATGGTGGAGAGAGGGAGGGATTGGGGGGTGCGCACTGTGGAGAGAGGGGGGTATGGTGGTAGAGATTGGGGAGGAGATTGGGGGGGTGCAGCACTGTGAAGAGAGGTTAGGGGAGAAAGGTGGGGGAGGAGATTAGGGGGTGCAGCCTGTGGAGGAGGGTGGGGGGGTTTAGAGTGAGGGAAGAGATTAGGGGGGTGCGATGTGGAGAGGCGGGTTGGGTGGTAGAGGGAGAGGGAGAGATTGGGGGTGAGCCTGTGGAGAGAGGGGGTGGGTGGTAGACAGAGATGAGGGGGGATTTTTGGGGGGTTTGAAGCGTGTGGAGAGAGGGGGTAGGGTGGTAAACAAAGTTGAGGAAGGAATGTAGGGGGGTCAGGCGTGGAGAGCCCGGTAGGGTTTTGACGGGTGAGGGGGAGATGTGGGGGTGCAGGTGTGGAGAGACGGAAAAGATAGGTGGTAGAAGAGAGAGGGAGGGTGTAGGGGGGTTTGCGGTTGGGGAGGAGGTAGGGTGTTGGACAGGTGGGGGGGGATGGGGGGGGTGCAGTGCTGTGGAGAGAGGATGGGTGGTAGAAGAGATGAGGGGGAGATGTAGGGGTGCGGTGTGGAGAGCCGGGGAGGGTGGTTTAACGAGTAGGGGAAATTTGGGGCGACCATGCAGTGAGTGACAAGGGTAGAGGGATCGTATAGCAGTGAAGGAAAAAATGAAAAGGCTGCGCATTAGGATAGATTTGGGAGGGGAGAGTTTACGAGGGGGGACCGATAGCACGAGTTACAGTAGTCAAAACGAGAAGGAAAAAAGACCCCCTAAAATACAAAGTTTTATGAGGGGGGAATAAAACTTTTAGGTTTGGTGCACCTAAAACTGCGGCATTTTTAATACCGGCGGTGCTGTCATTGTAAAGGTTATTGATAAAAAATAATAACATTTCTAGTAATAAAACATGATAATTGCAGATATAAATACAGTTGTGGATCAATCCAACTTGTTAAAAACCCCAATTGTATTTTATATGTTGAAAATAAAAATTAAAAAAAATATTTTCTCCCGAAGTGAACCGGAGTTTGATAGACAGATGAACTGTGCGACCCCTTCTCTCCATGAAGGGGTCGGCCGCAATATAGGGGCTGTTTCCCCCGAAGGAGTGAAGCTGTCGCTGTCGGCGGGGTGGTCACTGTATGTCTAAGCTGGCGACCTCAGTTCCGCAATATTGTAGTTTTTGTAAAATTGCTGGGGAACCCAAATGGCGCCAGCTTAGAAAGCGCAGTGGACCACACCCCCCGACATTTTTTCTTCTTCATCGGGGTAAAAATTTTTCTCTACAAATTTTTGGAACTTAGGAACCATTTAACTTTTTTAAAATCCCCTTGGGAGGAAAAGGGGAAAAAACCCCACCCGAATTTCGCAGTAGGTTTTGCACTGTTAACCATGTACAATATTTGATTTCTTTAATTGTTGTCAATATTTTTTGTTTAGTAAAAATTAATCTAGTTTTTTCTTTTACCTCTTTACCCAAAAAAAAAAATTCGCTCTTTTTTTGTTTTTTTGTTAACTTTATTAACAATTGACAATTGATTTAGGACAATTATGTGTACAGTTTTTTTTTTAACAGTTAACTTTATTTAATAACGCGACATCCATTCGAGAGACAGCAATTATACAAGAAAGACACAGTGAAGAAATTGCTATACAACCCATATTATCCAGAAGCAGAGCGTCTATTGACTATACGTGTCTGTATGGTCAACCTCTAAGGGTATGTTCACCACGGGGTAATTTCAGCGCGCATTTTGCTCTCTCTAATTGCTCTCTCCAAATTACAGTTATCCAGTTCTCATAGAGAACTATGGATTACGCCTCCTCTCCCCGCTCGTAAAATACGATCATATTGTACCTGCAGGGAGATAAGTGACATGTCAATTATTCATGTCGAATACGCGCTGCGAGTAATGAATGTCAATGGGGCTGGTGGGCTGCTGGCCCCCCCGCACCGCGGGAGTACGTGCGTATCAGCGCGAGCTCCCGAAAGACACGATGTACTGCGCCGCGTACTGTTCTCACCAGAGACGTCTTCTATGACTGGAATTTTTCTCTGTCCTTTTCTTCTCCATCTTGTCCAGGCCGCCATGATGACTTCTCTCGGCCACGACTCGTTCCTGTAAAAATTTACCACACAAACATCTTACAATTCTATTTTTACAGCACTTCCCTACCTGTGGCCACCTCTGTACAAACTCCACATGGGGTGATGGGTGAAGAGGTTATGGGGTGATCGTTGGAGGTGGGGACATGATAGGTGGAGATGAGGGGACTATGGGGTAATTGCTGGAGAGTTTATGAGTTGATAGGTGGAGGTGGTGGGGGGTGATGGGGGAGTTTTATTTTGTGTTGACACTAGAATGCATAACACAATGGTGGTGAAGGGGTGGGAGAGAAGAGTACAGAGCACAGCTTACAATCCCCTTGGGAGAGCAGAGGACCATCCCCCTGGAGATTGTGCTGCGGCTGTGTTCTTTACCCCCAAAAAATCATATTGTTCAGGTTGAACTCTGTACCCTGCACCCCCAGAAGATCTTTCGTAGGCATGATCATCAGGGGATGCAGGAGATGGAGTTTAGTACAATCACGTGTTATTTTTATACAGGCCTCCCTTTTGGACTATGTCTGCAGGCATATATGC
>JAODAL010079014.1:0-12717 GCA_025379985.1 Phyllomedusa bahiana | reverse complement strand
AAAATTTAAAATCAACAGTGTATTGAACAAGGAAAAAAAATTGGCATTCCAGGTATTTTTTTATGTTGGATGGTTTAAATTATTATTTCATAATTATCTAAATGGCATATTTTTAAATCTGAAGCAGTTCTGGTGAAGTGTGAATGCATACTTCATATCCAAGTCCTTCTTTTACTTTAAATGACTGTTTTTGATGATCAGTGAAAGGTGAACAGCGCCCGATGTATTCATAAGGCCTTACACTTTTATTGCTAGGAAATCATCATAAATATCCATCTTCTGGGAAGAAATCAAGAGAAGCCATGTGTACGCTCAGAGTTATTCTCAGGGAAGATGATTTGTGAGGCTTGAAATGCAATTTCCCTTTTTAGACATTAAGACTTTGTTGACAAATGCCTAATGATGCCATGAACAGAAAAGTATCTAAGCTAAAACTTTACAAGTTATTTCCTCTTTGCTGTCAGTCAGAACCAGCATGACAAATGCAGCTCCATGTATTTTGTAAGCTTCTGAATAAGGCTTTAACCCCACTGAGATGCCTAGGAATATATTTGATGTGTGTGGAATAGTGGAACTAAGCTAAGGGAACAGATATTTATTTTCTGATTCTTTTCAAATATACTTCTATTCTTGGGAAGAAAAAAAAATAATATATATAGTCCCTGTACAGTTATGGAATAAAAGTCCAACTGGATCTATTGTGTCAAATTCCAGCAAAATAAACAGCAGCAACAATGTGCATAATAAAGAAGAAACCGCTTGCCCATGTTGGCTCTGAATGCACGTTTTTTTTTTTTTTTTTTTATCTAAACTTTAACAGCTCAATGTTTTCCCAAAATGATGTTCTCCACATAATCCTTGGTTGGCTTCCAGGTTCTGCACTGCAGAGTTTATATCATCCCGAGCAATGCCGGTCTAAGTAAAAAGCATAAGCAGAAATTGGGCAGAAATAACACATCCAACTACCAAACTACATTCTAAGTAAATCCAGCCCCAATACTTATTTACCAAAAGACTTATCAAACTTAAAGGGCCACATGTATGAAATGGTTTTGGACTAAAATTTAATTTTTCCCCATAGAAACCCATGGAGAAGAAACCATTTCATACATTTGGCCCTAAGTCTATGGGGCAACATCTAACGTTAATGAATTTGTCATCTCAACCAGCTTAATGTAATATATCCCCTCCGCACCATATCAGACATATGCTCAATTTCCATCGTACATCTTTTCCAGTTTTGGGCTTTTGTCCAATAAACAATACATTCCAAGAATACGTTAGTATTCCCCAATAATTTGCATGGTCATGTTAACTGTAAAACTGTTTTGTGAAGAGAAATCATTGGTCATCCTTGAATTTATTATGTTTTAACCATGTGAAAAAGACATAGTCTGTCCCCAACTTGAACATTTTGCCTTAGCAGATAACATTCCTGCAATTTTTCACCATTTAATACTTGGTATAAAACTATGTCCAAACTGTCATTAGGAGAATCATTGATTTGGACAAAAAATCCTCCTAACATCAAGGATAAAGCGAATTGGCCTATGAACAAGAACTGAGTCTATAAAACACTTTTCTGTTCTGGGGTCCGTGTCACCATCGTTGACTTTCTCCTTTATGTAAGGTAAATTATTGGAGCTGCAATGGAAACAAAATTAAGCTCAATCTATGGTAAACCTATGGTAAACATCTGTAGTAATTTGCAGTGTTGCCAAGAGAAACCCTGACCCATTTCCTTGTCAGGGGCTAAGCTAGTTCTGTTTTTTTGCAATTTTGTTCACCTACAGTATGATGCCCCCCCTATCTCTGCTCTAGTCCCAAAAACACTTTTTTCTGCCCACATTGCTTTTAGAGCCCAAATTTTTACCCTGTTTCACTATAAAAATACATGTTTAAAATTTGGGTTCAGAATCAGGTTTATCTACCTATGAAAGGTCACATGGGCTCCATAAACCCCCAAATTGTGTTATAATACTTAATGTCGTGGTTGGGAAAAGGGCAGTGTTGGTGCTTCATCAAACAGTGGTGTTTGCCGTGTGGAAACAAGGCTTACTTTTCAAAGTGCCTGTTTGAAAACCATAGCTAAAAATATTCAAACTACCCTTATATTTTACCTCTTTATTACATTAGTGCACTCCCCTCCTTTTAAAAAAAAATTTTACTATCTCTCCCAAGTCACATCCCTTTTTTCCTGCTGGGGTAAGAGTAACACCTGACAAGGTTCTCAGATGGCAGTAGTTCAAATTAAACTGAATCTTTTAAATTTGTTTACTAACCCCTTTTGCAGACTGCTTGCACATCAACGTAACGGGCATACTCATGCCCTTAGCCCAAAGGTGGTGTAGGAGGGAAATTACTATTCTTTTCCCTCTGCATATTTGCTCCTGATGCATATTATCTGCTGGATAGGCCAAAAGATCCTCCTCATCAACCATTTTTCGTCTTAATCCGAGTATTTTCCCTTGAAACATTTACGTAAACAAACACTAAAAAATGCTTTTTTTTATTATATCACACCCTTCATTTCAGGGGACTATAGAGCTTGTCCCATGAAAGGTTTGGGTTTTAAAACCACCTGAAAAGAAAAAGAAAGGCCCCCCCATAGACTTTAATAAAAAATCCAAAGCGATCCCCCTAAAGGGAGGTTTTTTAATGATTGCCCGAAAAAACTTAGACCCAGTCCTTTTTCTCCCCGTTTTGGGCAGAACTGTGGGTGCGAAAGTCCCCCTGCGTGCCAAAAAAAGACTAATTATTTGGAAAACCCCAAGGGTATTTGGTCTTTGCCGTGTAAATGCCCCCTTTTCGGGTAAATCTCCATAGAGTTTTTCCTTTTTGATTGATTCCATCAGTGCCTGAAGCCTTTTATAAACCTGATAAGTATGGTTTTTGTGTTTTTACCTCACTATGCACACTCTTTTCAGCTTAATCTTGCTGGGATCTCTGTGGGAAGAGGGGGTTTCTTCTGCCAGGGGTAGGTCCCCAACCCCACCTAAATTCAGTGCACAATTTAAGTTATTTTTTTTAAAGAGGTAAAATCCCCTGACTGGCCACTTGCAGCTAGTTTGAGTCAGCCAATAAATTTTAAAAATGAGGGGGGCGCTTTCGGCTGTAAAATCCCTTCATTTTTTTTGGGGTTTTGAATATAGCGAAGTGTTTCATCAGCTATATTCGGAAGCTTTCATAGACTTAAAAGAAGAGAATGGCCATAAGCCCGCCCTTTCTTTCACATGCATGGCCCGCTTGTAGTAGCTCCAAGTGGCCAGTGCAGGAGATTTTATTTCATGGTAAAACCCCTTTAAAAAAAATAATAATAAAGTAGCGATAAAAACAATCGTGTCCTGGCTAATAACTATTTTTGAGTTTAAAAAAATTTTGAAAAGTTTCAATGAAATACATAAAAATATGTCCCATGTGTGTGAGATCACACACAATATACTACAAGTAAAGCTAGACATTTCCCCCAAATACAGAGGAAACACAATGTACAATGACAGAGTCTACATTAAACACTGAAATATTTGAGACCAAGACATTGGCTCAATTTAGGAATTGGGGTGTAATTTAGTTTTATTAGGCAGCAAAATCTAAGTAATTTAAAATTCAAATTCTAATTAGCTGAGCAAGCAATGTGTCTCAAACTTATTGCATCAAATTTGGCAGGTAAGTACGTAAATGGGGGGAGAGGAGGGTCATAGCTTCTACTTTTGTTTAAAAAATTGGGTTTTTTTGACCCGTTTTCTCATAAAAGAAGAGAAGCTTGCAGAGATTAAGAACAGAACATATACATCAAAAAAAAAAAATTAAAGGAAACGAACAAAAAAGATTATTTGTATGCTTTTTATTGAGATCTATGTTTGGGGAACACAGCATTTTGCAAATAATACATTTCAAAAGGAGAAGTTTTTAACTACTTGATGGCAGTGTAATTTTTCAACCCTTTTTATTTAATAAATGAAAAAAGTTTTCCTCGGAGCTGGGCAAATATTTTTTTTCTCCTGTCTTTTTTTTTTTTGGGAGAATCTCGGAAAAATTGCCTGTTGGAAAAAACCCAAAAAACTCCATCCTACTTTAAAGTGACGTTCTTGTTATGTCTTCCCCCGGAAACCTAACCAAGATCCAAGGAGCCCAAAAATATCCCCCGTCTATAGGGTTTTAAAAATTTGTTTAAAGACAAAATTTTTTTTAAAGGGTTTTATAGAATAAAACATTGCGACCTGTCATTGGATAGACCACTATAGATAAACACAAGAGGTTAACAACATAGGCCTTTAGAAAAAAGCAGACAAGTGACTCAAGTGCCTTTTCGAAAAAACTAAATGGAATTCCTTTTTTTCCAGTACATTTTTTCACATTTATTGATTTAGCCAGGCCTATGATGTTTTTCTGTTACTTACCATAATTGGGCCACTGTATGAAAACTGTTGGGTCTAAGCTTTTTTTGTGCCCAAATTGTAACGAATCAGAGCCCCCTTTTCTTTTTTCAGAGCACCAAATGAAATAAAAAGGGAGCTCTGATTGTTTGTTAGGGGAACAAAAAAATTTTAGACAAGACAGTTTACTTACTTCCCTCTATTTTAAAATTTTAAAAAATTAATATTTTAGAAATTTTTTATTTGATTTAAAAAGAACCCCACTGAAAAATTATTGTGCTCAGACTTTATGGTCAAACCGGGCACTGTCGAAAGGGCCCCCTCGCTTGAGATTTCATGGGGGTTTATATCAAGGCTAATCATTTAGAAAACCACAGTCAAATTAGAAGAATTTTCTTTTTAAGTTTATGCCAAAAAGGGTTTTTAATTTACAATATCAATAGATAAAAAAATTTCCAGTAAAAAACTATATTTTCACCGAAATATATATGTCATTTTTGTGCATAGTTAAGGTAAAACCCAAATTACACTCAGCTTTCCCTTAAAATCCAAAATAGAAGCAAACTCTTTTTAATTATTTTAAAATCCCGTTGTGATTTTTTCTTTCTCGGGAAAAATGTGTGCATTTTTGGGTTTTTGTGTAGCCATTTCTGGTGATTTTCCACTTCAAATTGTAACTCATTTTGAATTTCACATTTATCCCTAAAAAAAAATAGTTGAAAAAAAAAATTATGAGAAAACTTTGTCATGTCTTTATCACACATCATGTTTAAAAAAAGAAAAAATGAAGAAAGTCAAAAACTCAAACCTATTTCTAATCTTTTTAAACCCAACAGCAATGATTGAAAGATTTATCAAAAAGTTTCTTTCCAAAGTCTAAAAATTTTTCCCAAACCTCTAGATTTGTTTTTTATAACTTTCTGTTCAGTTTCAGAGCAGTTCGGCTGAACATGTTTATATTGGGTTTGGGGTGTCCTGAGTGAACCCCATTAAATCTAGGGGGAGGAAAATTTGAATGGGGGTTTTTTTGGCACTTGAAAACCTGCAGTACCCAAATGCTTCCAAATTGCATGGGAACACCATACCCATTGGGGCACATCTGCAAAAATCCCAGGATTAGAGTTGGGTTAGGATTGTACGTAAAGAGGTTTTTTCACCACAAACATTGATGGACTTTTACTAGGATATGTCATTAATGTTTGTAGGTCTGGATCCCTTGGACTTGGGCTGATTTGATTTAAATGAGGCCCCAACCCCTTATTTTCAAATGGGGGTTTTTTGGGGGTTTGTTCTGGAGATCATGGGGGTTCCAGAAGTGGGACAGGACCTATCAGACATTGATGGCATATCCTAGAGTATGTCTCAATGTCTCAAATTAGACAACCACTTTAAGTTCAAGGTTGGAAAAACCTAACGTACCCTAACCCCGGGGGTTCCCAGGGGTTTGGTTTGAATTACTTTTTTTTTAAGGGGTTTACACCTATCGATATTTACGGATAGCAAGGAAAATGCCATCAAGGTCTGTGCAAGACAAAGCCCTTAGATCAAGGTTGGAATAACCTAACTGTAAAAGTTTCCCTGGGTTTCCCAGGGTGTTGTCTAAAAAGTTTCCTTGGGTTTTGGGTTGCTTTTTTTGTGATTTTCACCAAAATTCAAAACCCCCAAAATTTAATTTTGAATTTGACTTTTACCCGAATAGAAGACACACTACACTTTTTTATGTTAAAAAGCACAGGTGATGGACTACAATTTTTTTAAAGTACATGTACTGATGCTACTTGGGTTATTGTTGGTAAGGAGCACAAATCCTTTTTTTGTAGGGTTTTTTCACGTGGGGACATTTCAATGTTTTAATCAAAGTCTCAAATTTGTTACAATTCCACTGTAGGTTTTTCAGCTTTTTTCTTCTAAAACTAAAAAGATTTAACAGTTCCAGAACACGCATAATTAATGGAATGGTGTGATAAAGAGTGACCCTAATCTGGTAACACCCCCCAATATAGTTAGGGGTCCATTTATAAATGAGCCTGTTTGTGAAATTTTTTTTTTAATGTAATGAATTGATAGAGCCCCCTCAGTCTTAAGCAAGGGGTAATTGATTTTCTGCAGGTTGAAAAGAAATCACAACCTTTAAGATTTTTTAAAAAGTTTAAAACCGCATGGCGTAAATGACTGTAAGAAGATAAAATAAATCATTTAATGTTGCAAAATCAAATACAACTTATAAATGAATTTGCTGGAAATAGATTTTTTAATATGGTGGTAATTCTATGTGAAAAACCCTAAAAAGATCGATTTTTTCCCCAGAAGACGTATTAACTCATGCACAATGTTACACATATTTGTGCACCAATTTTTTGCTTGCTTAGAGCCATCTGTTTAATAGTTATATGTGTGGATGACTTTGTTCTAATTTTTTAGTGGCAAAGTATAAAATGTAAAAAATATATCCCATTTGTTACGTGACTTTGTGTGACTTTTCTAATATATAAGCAGTGGTAAAGGTAGGATCACATTTAGTATAGTAAAAAAATAACAACTAGTAATCTGATGTTAAGGAAAAAATTTTATTTGGCTTTATGCCCAAAGAGCTTTATTTATAGTGTTTTCTTTAAAATACTGTATATAAACTACAATTTGCCCTTTTGGGAAAAAATGTTTTACCAAATTTGGAATTTTCCCCCTTTCAAAGACAGATATTTCTGGTCATATATAACAAGTAATTTAAAAAATAAGTCAATACAAACATTGTTTACAGCCTTAGTCAGCAAAGGGTCACACTGCCAAAGTACGTAACTTTTAAAAAGGGTTTTTCCAAGAAGTGAGTTCCTTTCCCAACAGGCTGATATCCCCCCTTGAGGCTTGAAAAAAAGGGGGTTGTGTTTCTGTGTTTAAAAAACAAGTACCTCCTCTATGATGTCATCATCCACCCCCCATGCACGTTTCCTGACCCTCAGTCTTGAGTTGGCAAACATTGTTTTGCTAACAAGGGAAACGTTTGTGTACAAGCTATATGTTTTTTTTTTCCCCCTCTTAATTTGCTCAGGAGAGAAGATAAGTAGAGGCAGCCGCCTTTTATTCCCTTCAGGAAAAGGGGGGGGCTGAGCAGAGAGCCGGGGAGGTCTGCATGTTTACTCAAAAAATTACTTTTAAGCCGTGGATTCTCTTAAAAAAGACAAGGGATCTTTTCTCCCAGTCCCTTCACAGAAGGCAAAAATGCAAGAATGGCCCCGTCGTCCTTTTCACCCCTTTGGTCAGCTAATGTAAATTCGGAAACAAGGGCATGAAAGGAAGGCTTGGCCTCAGAGGCTTCATTTTTTTTTGAACATATTTTTAAGAAAAGTGTTTAAAAGTACCGATTTTGGAGGATACCCGCAAATAAGTCGTGGCAAAACCCCTTTAAATAAAAATATTGAGGATAAAAAACGTTTTAAAACCCGTGCAGGCGGATCTTAAAGAAAGAATGATTAATGTTTTCAAATAGTGGGTGGCCCATTTAAATTTTTATGCGTTAGTCATATTTTTAACTTTATTCCCTTTGTGAAAAAAAAGAGCAGCAACTTTTTTCAGAACTTGCGTGAAGTAATCTATTGGGGGAATACAGCTCCCTCCTCACAGTTTTAAATGTTTAAGATTCAAGCTGGGTTGGGTTCCCATATGGATACCCTTTTTTAAAGGAAGGCATAGCTTTGGAAAATTATGGTTTGTTCACTTAAAAACAGTGCAATAAGCAAAATTCATTTATTTAATAGGCTCCTTATCCTTACATTTAAAAAAAGTTTAGACGAAAAACCTTTTTTTTTGAAATTTGTTTTAGGCAAAAAGTTTTAAAAAGGGAAATCAAGATGTGAGTCGCCCCAAGTTCTTCCTTGAGTTCTGGGGCAAAATGTATGGAAGCAGTTTTTTAAACCCCTCAAAAAGGAGTTAAAAAGCCCCCAGAAATGAACCCCGGGAAAACCATCAACTCCAACACGGGGCCAAAAGGGGGGCCAAAATCCCAGTAAAAAAAAGGGTTTTCTCTTTCCCTATCTGCTCCCCTTTTAAAGTTTTTTGAGGAAGTGAAAAGAAAAAACCCCTCTGAAAAAGGGCCAGTCTTTCCCAAGTCATAAAAGGAGAAATCTTCACTGCCTATTTCCCGGACAACGGAGCTTCTTCTCTCAGAAGATGCACAGGTTTAAAATTGTTGATAAAGGAAGATTTTTCATTTTGCCCTGAGCAAGCTTTCAGAAGAAAACCCTTTTCCCAGGTAAAGGGGTTTTCCCACGTTAAATAAGCCCTTCTTTTGTTGCCACCCTAAAAAAAACCCCGATTAAAACCCACTTTTTCACCGGGTTTTTTTTGGCGCATGGAAAGGGTTTTTCGGTTCTTGTGAATCATTAGCCCCCTCCACACAGTGTAAGTTTTAAGCGGGCTTCTTCAGCAGTGGGTTTTGGATGGGCCAGTTTTTTCCCTTTAAGGGCCCAAAGGGCCCAAAGGGGAGCCCCAGTGCCCGGGAAAAGAAAGCGGAAAAAAGGGTTGCTAAAAAACGTTTTTTGGGGAAAAAACTCTTTTTTTCCAAAATAAAAGGGTTTTTCCAATTTAGCTGATTTTGGGAAAATGTTGAAACCCCATAAAATTGGAAAGAAACCTACCCCTCAATTTTAAAAAAAAAATTAACAAAATGATTTTGAGGGACATCCCCCCTGCTTTTGAAGGGTCGCAATCTCCCCAAATTTTTGTCCAGAGCTTCCGGGATAAAAAGAGGGGTAAACGGCCGCTCAGTTTTTCTTTTTGGTGCCCTTTCCCCCGGGCACATAAACCAAGCTTTTTCCACGGGGTGGATTGAAAAGTTTTTTTAAAAAAAAAGTTCACGTATTGAGGGGGGCCCCGGGTTTAATTTTTTTTGATTCATCATCATCTTCTGGTTCTGTGATATCCTGCAAAAGTGCAGATAGCATCAAAAGTCGTCCCCATGTGCAAAGAATGGATGGAGAAGGTTACTCAGGGAAACCGATTACATCAGAGGTCTCGCAAGAAAATAAAAGACCTGAAACGGAAGGCAAAGAAGATGATGTAAATAGCATAATGAGGAAATATTTACGGAAAATTGATGAAGAGCAAGGTAAATTTACTGTAGAAAGTATGAACTAAATACCATTCACAGGAGTCAGAATATCCAAATTTTTTTGCAAGAAAAATTTTTAACCCGCTTTTTCTGCAACAAATTGTTCAAAATTTGGTGCAAATTTGTTGCAGAATTTATTACGGAATATGCTCTTGTGAAGAAAAAATAAATAAAAAATCTAAAGTTGTGGATTTTGCTTTGGATCCCAAAAAATTTCAATTTAACAGGGAAAGTGTTTGAGATTTTTGGTTTTTTGCTTTAAAAAAAAATAAAGTGGAAAAAACCCCTGTTCAGTCACTGCTTAGAAAACATTTATTAACTTCAAACAACATAGCAAAAAACCATTTTCCCTTGTATGCTTTTGTTTCAGAAGTAGATGATAGCCAAAAATCAGTAAATACCTTGAGATAAAAACCCAAAACTTGGGTAGCAAAAGGAGTACAGGACAACCGATGCCTGCACAGACGCTGCGATGTTTCGAGGCCCCCTGTCCTCTTTGTCGAGATTGTGTGTTCCTCACTGAAATCAATAATCCACAATAAATCTGCAAAGTATCCGCAGCATAAACTGACATGATTAAAATTTTAAATACGCACCACAGGTCAATTTCTGTGCAGATTTTAGAAGGACTTTTTCTGCAGTCTGTGGATAAGACCTTATTCACTTTACTCCTACTGTATTCCACTCTAGATTTTCTGTATGAGAGTCTGATGTGGATGCCCAGTATAAATATAACCTAGAGACTGCAACTTGCCTGATTATTACACTACATTTTATTGATTATTTGACTTGCAATAAATTTTTAAAAGTATTTGATGAAGAGAAAAAAATGAAAGCATTTTTTCAAAATAAAATCGTGGAAAAAAAATGTTTTTGTTATAAACACTGTGGGGAGATAATAAGCATGAAGCAAATCCTTGGATGAGCAATACCTGCAAAGAGATCTATGCACATTTTTGCCTTGTCCTAAAACTCTGCATGTAGGCAAACACTAAGCAGCAGGACTTAAGACAGGGTTTTATTTTGTAAAAAGCAACATGATTACAAAGTTTAGAAAAAGCAATATAAAAACCTGTGGTCCAGGTGTAATGTTGCCACTTTATAAATCCCTTGTAATAAAACCCAGGAATAGGGAAATTTCAGTTTGAGCCCCACACGTAGAAAGGGGAAAGAAGCATGAGTACTAAAGACATAATAGTAGGGGGAAGTCGGCATAAATAGGATTAAAAGTAGGGATAGTATGGAAAATTTTTTCTTTAAAGGGTTTTTCGGGTCAAAAAATGCCGTTTTCCATGGGGTATGGGGAAAAATGATAAAGATAAAACTCATACTTACCCCCGGGGACCCCCCCCCTCCCCGCACTCCGGCTATGGTGCATTCTCCCAGCTGTAGCGTGAAGTTAAAAGTTATGTGAAGCTCCCCCAAATTTATAGGTCAATGTCATGTGACATGACCTCTTGGCCTTAATTGGTGACTTTATTGTGAAAATGAATGGTCACTGCACGCGGGGATGAATACCTGCAGGGGAAAAGTGAACGGGAACATCTGGGAGGTAAGTATGAGTTTTACCATTCTTTTTTACTCATACCCCGATGGACAAATGAGCATTGTTGATTGCAGAAAACCCCTTTAAAAGTAAATTCACACATGGCAGATTAGTTGCAAAAATTTCTAGATTTAAGTTTCAATTTTAAAGTGTTTATTTTTTTGTGCGCTATATTTTAGATACTTAAAAACCCTCTTTTAAAATAAGGGGAAAAATTGCAGAAATATCTGCAATAAATATGCTGCATGTGGACCTTCCAGGTCACCCTAAGTACAAGGTCAAGTCAAGGAAATGGTACACATATTATTCAAGAATGGTACAAAGATATGGAACATCCCTTTTGGAGGAAAGGATTTAAAAAGCAATGAAATCAAAAAGTGGGAATCACAAATGTAATAACAGCATTTAAAGAGACACTTCCATCGGAAAGGAATATTTTTGTTAAAACCAATATTCCTGAAAAACAATTTTTTCTACACTTTTTAGCAGTATTTTTTATTTATTTCGACAGTCCTATGCAATTAAAAATAACATATGGTCCTTTTTTTTAGCTGTGATACAACTCCGAATGGCTTAGCTGAAAATCGTACTTTACTGCGGTCTGCTTATCTCTTTGGTTCCCTTTAAATAATGGGTAATGACAGAATGATCATGCTTTTGTTCTGTAGACAGGAATTGATAAGATTAGACTAGATCATAGGGCAAGAATAAGAGCAGTACATGAAAGCACAATGAGGTAATCTTTTTCTAGGGGAGTTGGGGGAGTTTCCAGCTTTCTTTACACTTATTAGGTTCTGCTGGTAATACTTACACCTCTCACACCATAGTTGATCTGGAAGAAGAACCATCAAGCAATCCTCTCACTGCTATGTTATCAGAGGTCACAGAGGGAAGTCAGAGACACAAGCTAGGAAGTCAAATACATAGAGGAACTTTAAACAGTTATATATATAAAAAAAAAACACCCATTAAAAATATAATTATGATACTTGCTATTTCTTGTTGATATGTGAAGAAGAAAATGTGATAGTAGTATGCCTTTTAAAAAAAGGGATACACATTTATTTCACACACAAAAATTGAAGGGCATTTCCGTTTTTTCAAAAAGCTCATCGGAAGTTATAAAATCCAAAAAGAAATAAAAATGTCACTATTATTATGTGAGCAGCCCCAAACCAGGCTAGGGTCACGTATTTACCCCAAAAGGGGGCGTGACAAAAAGCCAAACCCCCGGCCCACTTGAGGGGGCAGGGGCCCGACTTGGGGTGTATTTTGACGTGCACGGCCCTTCGGGGGTGCCAAGGTCAGCCCCGAAATGTTTCCTGTTTAAACCCCCTTCCACACAGGACAGGGAGACAAACAATGTGCCACCAGTTCTTCGTTTAGTTAAAAGACCCCGGGCCGTGACGACTTAAACCCCGGGTAGGGAACCAACCCCCGGGGTGCATTATACTATAACCAAGTACTGGCGTGTGAGGCCAATGATCAAGCAGACAATTCAGATTAAAGTTTATAGATTTAATTAGCCTTTGAGGCACATGACAAATTATACAAAAAAAATAATAGTATACGGGAAGAAGAGGTGCAAATACAAGCTGGGTTACAGACAAAGGCAGTTTAAAAAGGGTCGTTACCTTTGGGCCTAACGGGGGGGTATGTGGCCTGGCTGCTGGTGTGGATGTTCCTGGAAA
>JAODAL010079013.1:0-12718 GCA_025379985.1 Phyllomedusa bahiana | reverse complement strand
AAAACGAAAAAAAACAAGTAGTAAATTTTTTATTTTTTATTTTAGCATGCTCAAAGTAGGAAAAGATGTATCGAGGCGACTAATGGGGTTTCGCCATCACTATCATTGATGGCACATAACTCGTCATAAAAGGTGAGGTTTCCACCTCTGTGACCTGCGCCTATCTCCAGAATGGCACCCACAACTCCCCGAACTGGAGGGAGACGTGGTCACACTTGCCCGATTACTCTACATTCATTTGATTGGGAGGCCTGAGTACAGCCGAATGCAACCCCTTGGTTGTATTTGAAACCTGCTCACTAAAAACGAAAACCCCATCTAAAAGATATAGGCTTTGTCCACAAGACGAGCATTTCAAGCCGATAACCACGCGGATTCCTACTTCAAATACTCATCTAAAACCAAAAAAGAAAATCAAAAAAGCTCATTCATTTAAACATTTCTTTGGTCCCAACAAGGGGATCTGACCACGTAAACCACTGCAAAACATCTTCATTATGCACCCAGCTGCCATTGCAATCCACTACCACGCTACCAATGGGCTGCAGTGTTGGTTTGTAATCCACTGGTTTTGAAGGGGTTTAACATTCCCCACTCTTCAGAAGAAGAGAAAAGCCCAAATAAGCAATGGCATTGGGTTGACAGGCTCAGTTAAATGGGTTGTATCATCATGTTCTTTCACAGAGCCCAAAGTAGCTTAAGATTCACGCTTCCTATTTCCTCCTAGTTAGGCTGTGGGTGGTTCTACAGCAGTGATTAGTAAATCAGCTCCATATCCCCAGCTCTTTTAATTGCAATGATATGAGAGCAGGAAATCTATAGATAAGAGCAGAGAGCTTCAGAGCTCAAAGTAAAGTAAACAAAAGTAATTAAAAAATACTCATCTAAAACTGAAAGGAAACCATCCCCCATTGACTTCAATAAAAAAAAAAATATGCCTTGTAGTTCACTCAACACATATTCGAGTCGGCCAGGAAAAAAAAAAATCAAAAAAGTTCATTCTCCCGTCTTATCCGGTGTAAAAAAAAATTACTATTGAGGTCAATGGGGATAGCTTAAACCTGGTATAAAAAGTATCAAAAAGGTTTCTGCCGTTTTGGACTCAGATCTGCATTCAAAATGGGACTCTTTTTCTCACAGTAAATAAGCTAGAAAAAAATGACCTAAATCCAATTGAAAAACTTGTTGAAAACTGCATCACACATGGTTTTCAAAGATAGAATCCAAAAAGAATAAGTCAAGTAAATTTTACTGGATGTACGCTTACTTAATTAAATTATTATTAAAATGTCAACCTCCCCCTCGAACAATATGTATACAAAAAAGATAACCAATAATTAGACACTGGACAAACCCACCAACAGTCTCTTTTAAATAATTACAAAGACTACAAAACAATACTCAATATAATCAAATATTGTGACTCACGGCACCAGGGTCTTCTCAGAACACCATCCTAATAGACACATGACTGAAATGAAGCACCAAAGAGATACAATGCTGCTTCTATAAATTCCCTACTAAAGACCCTATCAAAAAGTGGGCCAATCGCCCTGAAAAGGGCAACCTCACTTTGCAGTGGCTGACCTGTATTCTTACCCTAAAGCACTAAAATAGCCAAAACGATGTTTAGATGAATTTAACTATATATTGCACTCCATATAGTGTCCTACTTCTTAGGTTGCTATGGCTGTTTCTCTGGTTGGGCCTATCAAAACTGATCAGTGGGTAGTGAAACCTTAAAAAAAAAAAAAAAGCTTTTTCAAATTGTATAATATACCCTAGTGGTGTTACATAATTATTTTGCCGTGATTTGTATTTGGAATGGAGAGTAACGACGCAAGCGAGGCCACTTCTCTATTGAGAATGGGCAGTTTTGGAGGCCCATTCTAGAGTTAGATGTATGTCCTATCTCTGGCACTATCCAACTCTGATCCTATACCATCACTGTTTGTTTGGAGGTAAAATATGTTAAAGGGGTTTTGCTATCACAGAGATTAAAACTGCCCTGGTGGCCACCACCAAATTGGCTCCTAGGATATTCATCTGAGCACATATTTAGACTGCAAAAGTTGAAGAGGGAGCAACCATTTAAGGCATGGTTGCCGAAAGGTCGCGAGAAAGGAAGTTGCTCCAAACTAGCAGCTCTCTGCTGTGGCTACCAAAATTGGGTTTTTCATGAAGAACCTCTTCTACAAAGTCCAAAAATAATAATAAAAATATTAATTAAAATAGTGCTAAAGTATTCCATGGCACTTTATAAAACAGAGGATACTTGTAGAGACGAATGAAGGCAAGAGCTTTAAAGGCCAGGCTCACAAGAGCTTACAACCTAGGTGCTAATAGGCCAATTGTACCATGCAGATCTCGAAGGGATAGCTTTTTCAACCCCCAAGGGAGCTATTTTCTTCCCTTTTTTTAATCCAGCCCTTCTAAGAGCCAGACCTTTTTTTTTTTTCAAATTCAAGAAAAGTTTTATTAACTTATATAACAAGACAAAACCCACACACACACAAAAAAAAAGGGGGGAGGGGAGGGAGAAAGGAGGGGGAGAAGAAAAGCGCTCTCCCCTAAGAGCGAGCACTTTGAGACAGACCTTTTTTAAAGGGGTTTTCCTATTCCAATAGGATATACCATAAATGTCTGATAAATGCAGGTCCCACCTCTGTGAACTGCACCTATCCTGAGAACGGCCACCTTTCCATTTTGCATGGAGACTTTCAACAGCCTGTTTCCAGGACCTGCAAGTATCTGACATTTATGGCGTGTCCTATTGATGAGTTTCCGCGATGGGAACACCCCTTTAAGTCCTTAGTCGCCATAGGAGGGTTTGAATTTTGCAAGATGAGTTGTATTGTTTGGCACATTGTTTGAAATGTAAGCCAAATTACCAAGGGCAGGTTTTCCCGGAAATTACAAAAAGTCAGGGACAAAAAAACGGGGGATTTCCAAAAAACCAGCTCAAAAACAGTTTGTTTTACTGAATTTTCGGAACAAGTTGTAAACCCAAAATCCCCCAAACACAAATTTAACAAATAGAAACCCGGGGCCCCTGTGCTGCACAAGCGTGCCGCCAAAGTGTACCTTTTGGATGCCGGGTAATTTTAAACCTAACCTTTGGGGTTTTGGGAAAGGGCCCGGGGTTTAAACCCTTTACTTTAAATTTTTTCCCAAAAATTAAAAAAAGGGGGAAACTTTTGGGTGTGTGGTGGCATTTTGCGGGGGCCTCTGGTGCAGCACAGCAGTTTTTACACAGCTTAAAGATTTCCCCAAATTCCCCCTCCTAAATGGGACATGCGCAAAAAACCGGGTTTTCAAGTAGAAACGGTGGGGGGTTATCAAACCTAAAAAGGGCCCTAAACAGGGGGATGTTTTTGGGGGAAACCCCCTTTGGCCTGTAACTGACCCTTTAAATTTAATTTAAAACTAATTTAAAAGGCCTTTAAACAGTCCTGAGCTGGGTTGGGCGTGCTTTGGAACCGATGATTACCTTAAAGAGGGCCGCCCAATCCCTGTCCTCCGGTGCAGACCCTTGGGGATGAATGGATGGTCTGGCTGTAGACAGCCCCTTTTTCTTGGACAGTTTGCCCTTTTCTTGTCCGGGAGTTCCCCTCTTCTCTCGGGCGATGGGCGTCTGTATGGACAGTAGGCTCCCCCCTTTTGTCTCTGGAACAACTGTGAATCCCCCTTTTCCCTTTTTTACCCTCAGTCCGGGTTCAGTCTGTTCTCCTCTGTTTTCCACAGCAGCTTCCAAATGGCGGGTTCATGTGGCAGTTTTATACCATGTCCCTAAATTTGCATAAAACTGGAAACTGGCCCAAAAGGAATTTTTGGGGCCAAAAACTTTTAAAAACAAAAAAAATATTTCAAAACTGTTATGGGGGGGATTTTCCCTTGGGAAAACAAGGGGGGCTGTCCCACTTTTCCCACTTTACCCCCCACAGAATTTTGGGGGGCTTCCTCAACAACCCCCCCACACAAACTGTTGCTTTCCATAGTGCGGGGAGGTACACCAGGTTGGTTCTGGGCGCCCTACAAGGGGGCTAGGGGGCCTCGGGGCTTCAGGCACATCCCATGGGGAAAAGGAGTTGTTGGCTGTTTCCACTCCCCCCCCCTTTGGGGGGGAAAAATTAGCCCAAAAGGGGGAAACCCAGTTGACCCCAGCAAGGGGGACACCCCACCTTCCCTTCAACTAAGGGAGGTGTGAAAAAGGGGTAGGTACTTCGGGCCTTTGTTTCGGGCACTTCAAAATCAAAAGCGCCTCAAATATTTCTGTGCAGATTTCTTAAAGGGCCCCCTGCCCCTATCGGCTCTACCTCGTGGGGCGGGAAATTTGGCAGGGTCAAACCCTTCTCTTCCCCAAAAATTTTAAACCGCCCCCCAAACCCCCCCCTTTCCAATTTCCCCAGAGGGCCCTTTTAAACCCCTTTGCCAAATGCCCCGATCACCTGGGGCAAAACTGCTCTCTGCACCCCCCCGGGGGTTTAAAGGATGCACCCCCTTTTTTCGCCCCTCACAAAAAACCCTTTTTGCACCACCCCAAAGCCCGGGGGCGGTGTTTTTTTTGGGCCCAGGCCGGGGGTACGGGCCCGGTGGTTTTTTGCTTTTGGGGAAAAAGGCATTTTAAAAATCCTCAATTTTCCTCGCCCGGTCCCCCCCCAAAACATCACCCATTGTGGGGATTTGCCTGTGGAAAACTGTGCACCCTATTTTATAGGCCCAAAATCAGTCTTGCGGTATTTCAGGCCCCCTTTCCCCCTTTTGGCTTCCCTAGAGTCCGGGGATCTGGAAAAGGGGTGCGGAAAAACGCTCACAAGCTCCGGGTTCCCCTGCAAAATAAATTGGGAGTATAGGGGGAACGCCAATCCCATAAAACGGGTCAGTTCGCCATTATAGCCCCTTGGAAAAACCCCCCCTTGGGTGGAATGTATCCTCTGTGGGCCCCCCAAAAACACCTTTTATAAAGGTTTGGGCTGACCGCCTCAGCAGCGGGATTCTGCATTGATCCCTAGTGGGAAACAGCCACCGGCATACTTAGAAAAAAAGGGACCCTGTCTTGACCAAACGTACCATCCCCAAAAGGCAGAGTACCCAATCTGCACAGTCAATCATCAGGACTTAGGGGCGAAAATGTCCGGATGGCCCTGAACGGGATACCGCTTTAATTTTGGCCTTATTTAAATACAGGTACGCCCATTTTAGGCAATTTTTAGAAACCATGAAAAACAATTCAGGGCATTTACACCGGGTCGTTGAAGCCATTTTATAGGTTTTGTCACTCCCAAAAGGGGCCCCTCTCAGGGGCCCCGAGAAAGGCCTCGGGTCCAAATTGAATGGGGATAACAACTGTTGTCGGTGCTCCCAACTCTGATTGAGGTAGAGGTCCTCACGGGGAGACCCTGGGAAACCCCTTCAGCTTTTCCCCCACTCCCCTCAAAAGCTTTTCCCCCTCCTGAGTCGGGCGGGGACCCTGCTCCCCTGGTGGGGGCCCAGACCCGAGCCCGGGAACCCACCCCTTCATTTTCCCTGTAAATCGGGGCAACCACCCGGGAACCCCCCGGCCAGTCGGGCCACTTTTTTTTCCCAAAAACCTTTGGGCCCCCCAGACCCCAAACCCCATTTTGAGTTTTGGCCACGCCCTAAAAAGCAGGGAACGGGTTTTAAAGGGTTTTGGGGCATTTCAGTGTCCTCAAAGTCCTCTTAAAATTGCTGTGGGATGGAATTCTGACTGGGCCCCAAGGGGAGGGGATCGGCATTCCCGTTTTCCCTCCCTGCCCGGAACTTAATGCGGAATTAAATTTTTTAGAGTTGGGCCAACCATCCCCTGCTCGAGGGCTCCAAGTTTAAAAGCGTTTCCCAAATGCGCCAAGGGGTTGTTGTGGGTCACGAAAATCCCCTCTGCACCTGTAAATTTACTCTGCAAAACCTTTTTCTCATTGCCCACACCGGGGCCAACATTTTCCAATTTAAAAGGAGCTAAAATTTGTCGGGGTTTGCGCTCCGACCCCCAAAAAGGACCGACTGGAAATAGGCAATTTTACTCTCTTTTTCCCCCCCCTCCTGGCCTGAGACAGAAACACCCCCCCAACTCATGAAGACTACCATAAAGAAATCCCAACCAAAAAGGGGGGGTGTCGAACCGCGTATAGGCCAGAATTCGAGCACGGTCAGCGATCTTTTTTAAACCGTTACAAATGCCTCTTGCTGCCGAGGTCCCCACTCAATGGGGCATTTTTGGGGCCCCCACCCTTTATCCCCAAAATTTGTACTCTTTTTTAAGGGGGCCTGTCAGAATAGCAAAAAGGGGGTTAAAAACCCTTTTGGGTTTATCCCCCGGCCGGGGGTCCCAGGGAATGCCCGCACCTCTCGTAGTGTACAGGGTCGGGGGACTTTTTTGGGACTCCCTCCCCCTTACTGGGGGGCCGGCTGAAAACCCCCTTTGCGGAAGTTGGACCACAGGGCCCCCAAGTACTTATTCGCTGCGGGAAAGACTGGCATTTTTTTTTGGGTTTGATCTTAAGCCCTTTGATCTCTGGGCTTTCCCAAAGGAACCTGCCGCAGTTTCGAAGTTTGGTTTTCCCCAAAAAAAATTTCCCCAACACCATCCTACATCGTCCGGGGTAGATCAGCACGGGCCTCAAGAAAAGGGAATCCCCCAGACAAGCCCCATCAGCCGGGGAATTTCCCGGGGGCTTTGGGAAAACCCCAAACGGCATCCTTTGGGAACCCCTTTGAGTCCCATGGGCAAAATTTAAGGCTGCCCTTTGGGCCCTATCCTTCCCCAACCCAAATGGAAAATCCCATTCCCGCTGGCCCCCCTTTCGGGGGTTCAAAAAGAATTTTTGCATCCCTTGAGCGGACAGCGACTCTTAAAAGCCGGGAGGGGGTAGGGGTCAAAAAAACCCCCAATGGTCGGGGCATTAAGTTTCCGGTCAAAGCAGAAACCCGGGAAAACCCCCATTTTTTTTTTTCGCCCCCAAAACCCAAAAGGGGCGGCCCGGGGCCCTTTAAAAATTTTCTTTTTAAAACCCATTTATAAAACATGGGGCCACCATGTTTTTCACTTTTGGTATTTTTTGGGGTGGGATTTGTCTGTACCGTTCGGGGGATGGGCGGGGGGCTTCCCTGTGGGGATTTCATGCTCGAGGGTAAAAAGCACCCCCAAAGTCTTAATCATTTCTCGGAACGCCTCCGGGAAATTTCCCCAGGGGGTATCTTCCAGCAGTTTTTTCTTTGTTTCCATAGTTTGAAAGGGCTAAAAAAGACAAGTTGCCCTTCTATTTAAAAACCCTTTTGTGCTAAGGTTTGACCCGAGGAAAAAAAAAAACCACCCAATGGGGTTTAAAGCCAATTGTCCTCTTTTTGGGGGAAAAAAATTCCCTTTTCCGGGCCCTCCCAAATCGGCAATCAAAAAAATTCCCTGGATCAATGACCCCTTTCCTAAAATCCTAGTCACTGAACTTTTTATATTTTTGCCCCAAAAAATGCACCCCCAAACCCTTTTTGAACTGGTTTTTTTTAATTCACCATGACAAGCCCCCCTTGGCAGAAAATTTCCAAATAGCCCCAAAACTGCTCTTACAGTAAAGAATCCCTTTTCTTTGTTTTATGAAAGAAACTTTGTTCCTAAAAGCCTAGGGATGCCCCCTTGTTCATTACAGTCCTTTTTTATAAAAAAATTTTGGGGGGAAGATCTTATATTGCCCTTTGAGGTTTTTTTCATTTTTTATTATGTCCCCCCAAAGCTTCTTTTTTCTCTAAACTAAAAAAACCCTAATCTGCCAATCTTTCTTTTGTACGTATTCCCCCCAGCCCTTTTTTATTATTTTTGTTGCCCCCCTTTGTCCCTGTTAAAGCCCCTACAAGGGTTTTTCCCTTGTGCCCCTGGTGCCCTACTGTAAAACAAATATTCCATGGGGGTCTAACATGACTTGTAAAATTGGGAGAAAAATGTTCTCATCATGGGCATCTATGCCCCTTTTTAAATGCCCCCCTTTATCCTATTTGTTTTGGGTGCTGCTGCCCTAAACATTTGGCTGTTTAAAATTTAAAGGGTTCCTGTCCACCGGGTTTCCCAATTTCCTTCCCCCAATGTACTTTTACCCAGTGTTTTTTCCTTTTTAACATGTAATAAATGTAAGGGATTTCCCTTTTCCCCCAAAATGTGCAAAATTTTTGGCTTTTAAAACCGTTTTTTAAACCACATCTCCCTTTTTCCCTGCCCAGGCTTCCCCCTTATCCAGATCCCTTTGTAATAAAATATTACCCTCTATTTTGTTGATTATTTTTACAAACCCTTAGTTTTGTCTGCAAAAATCGAAAATTCTACTGTGATTCCCTGTGTAAGATCATTAATGAAAATTTTTAAAGAAAAAAAAGGCCCAATACTGCCCCCTTGGGGAAAACCCACTAGTAACAGGGATCCAGTCGAGTATGAAACCGTTAATTATTTCCCCTTTTTGTTTTCAAACCATGAGCCAGTTACTTACCCACTTCCCACACTTTTTCCCCCCAGCCCAAAGATTTTCTTTTTTAATTTACCAACCTTTTTTGTGGCCCCGTTTAAAATTGCTTTGGGAAAAAATCTAAAAGGACACCCCAAGTGCCTCCCCCCAAATTTCCAGTTAGCACTATTTCCCCTAATAAAAAAGGCTAATGGGGATTAGTCTACGGGCCCGTCCTTCATGAACCCATGCGGGAAAAACGGGCCTTAAAAATTTTTAATTTTCAGTGAGTTTACTCCAGGTTTGCCTCTGGGGGAAAACCCTTTCCAAAACTTTTTCCCTACAAAAAGGTTAAGTTTACGGCCTATAGTTTCCTGGATCATTTTTTGACCGTTTTTTTTGAATTTTTGGCAAAAAAACATTTCCCTATGCCCCAAATCCTTTGGGACATACCCCGTTATTAGAAAAGCCCATGAAAAATTAAAGAAAAAAGGGGCCCAAATCTTTTTACATCACTTAAACTCTCTTAGGACACTTGGGTGTATCCTTTCTGGACCTGGGGATTTGTTTTTTTTAAATTTTCCCTTTAAAGACGGAGCTGCCTTTTCCGGGGTTTTAAAAAAAAGAAACTTTTTAATTTGGGAGTTTACCACACTTCTCTTTTCCCCAACGGGGAAGGTATCCTCCTCGGAAAAAATACGTGGAGAAAAAAGTTTTTAAATTTACTTTGCTTTTTTCCCCATCGCCCTTTTATGTCTTTCCCCCCTCAGTTTTTTTAAAAAAGGGCCAACATTTTCTTTTAAAAATTCTTTTTTATATTTATATATTTAAAAAAAAATTTTTTGGGGGTTTTATTTTTGTACTTTAAAAATTGAAATTTGGGTCTTTCGTCCCCACTTTGCCCCCTTTAAACTTTTTTTTTTCCCACACTTTATTTTTTTTCCCTATGTTCTTAGTCCCCCTTTTTCACTGCCCCCCTTTTTAAAGTAGGTAAAAACGCTTTCTTTTTTTTTTTTTTTAAATGCCTTTTTTACATCCCTGTTGATCCAATTGGGTTTTTTCCTGTTTCAAATTTTTTTTTTATTACCAAAAGGAAATAAACCTCTCACGGGTGGTAGATTGGATGTTTTTAAAAAAATTTTTCCCTTTTTATTATTAGTTTCTGCCATTTTTAAAAACCCACATTGCCCCAGTCAAAAAAGGGTTTTAAAGGCCTCCCTAAGCAGAAAAAAATTACCCTTTCCCTAAAATTCAGTTTTTTTTGTGGCACTTGAAAAAAAACCCCTCTATTAAAAAGGAAAAAAGGAAAATTTTTTATTTTATTATGGTAAATTTTTCCTAGGGCCCTCAACCTGAACCTTTTTTACTCTGTCGGTCTATTATTTAAATTTTTTTGGCCTTAAAAGGGCCTTTCCTCTAGTCGGTTTCCTGCCCCCAATTTTTGGAAAAGGGTTTGGTTGTTCCCCTTTGGAAAATCAGGCCCTTGCTGGCCCAATTGCCCATTGAGCCATAATCCTGGGCCTTTTCCATTCCGCCGTCGGGGCTCCCCCTTCTGGTCCCCCGGGCATATGTCCAGGTGGACCTTTGTGGGGGCCAAAGCGTAAAATGTCCTCTGGCCGGGGATATCTTCTCCGGGAACTTTGGAAATTCAGCTAGTAGGGTATTGGGCGGAAAGGGTTAAAACTCGCTGTCCATGAAAGGTTAAAGGAATCTCAGGGGTTTTAAAACACCCCCCTTTTGGGAAAATGGGTGATCCCCCAAGCACAATCCCTTCTTGCCAATGCCCTTATCCAAACAGTGGGACCTGCATCCAAACAAATTTTTTTTACACCCAGCTAACCAAATTTTTTGGCTCCCGGGGTCAGCCCTAATTACGCGGGCCTTTCTGGCCCCCTTTTTGTCCCCCAAAGTGTCTCTCAAAAAACTCCAAGGGCATCAGGTTAAAACTCGGGACCCAGTATCAACTAACAGTGCCCCTTTTTTGCCTTCTAGTTTTCTGTTTCCCCCTTTATAAAAATTGGACTACTGGGCGAAAAAGTTTTGTCTCCTCACGCAGGGGCTTTGGTTTCTGTTGCCCCGCCGCAGGAAACGCCCAGCTCTGCGGCGGTCGGTGTTTAACCCCGGCCGACCTTTACATTTCCCACACTCTCGGCGATGTGGCCTACTTTGGGCAAGCCCGCGAGGGGCCCCCAAAACCTCTGCACAAAGGGACTCTTGTAGGAGGCCCCCCGTGGGGGGGCTGTTCTAAAGGGGAAATTGGGGGAAGCCGACTTGTCTCTGGAGCTTGTAGCCTTTTCCGCCTTACTGGGACACTTTCCGTCAAAGTTCTCTCAACTCTGTCCGCAGTGCCCGGCCCACATCCGCAAAGACCCTCGCCCCCTTGTCTTACTTTTTGGGGGCACTACTCACACCCTTACCACTCGGGAAGGGGTTTTTCCTCCCCCCCTTTCTCAGCAGCAAGTAAACACTATAAATTTCAGGGCGGCCGACTTTCTTGTCATCTCTTGAAATTTTGTCCCGAAAGGGGATTTTTATAAATCCCAAAATGAATGGCTCTTAGAAGTTTATCCCTTCTGGAAAAGCCCCCTAACCGCTGGGTCTCGCCGTCTTTTCTCTTTCAAGTTCCTGTGGGGCATTGGAGTTTGCATAAGGGTCTCCCCTCTTTTTGCGGCCCGGGGGAAGAAGAAAACTTCGCAGGTGCCCACTTTGGAAAAACCCCCCTTGTCCCCCCTTCCAACAGCGAGAATTTTTTCTCCAACTTGCCCCTTTCAGACTGGGGTCGCACCATTCTTCCGCCTAAGCCCCCCCCCGGGCCCCAGGGCTACTTCCCCCCCATTTCCCGGACTAATTTACATTTTTTTAACTGCGCTAGCCACCCCTTCTGTCCAGTCCTGCATGTTGTTTTTCCTGTCAAATTTGGGGGGGATTAAAATAGTGGCCCAAAAGGGGCATAAATCACTTGGGTGTTACTGTAGGGGGGACCCCCGAGCTTGGCCTGGGCGGCGCCATTGAGCCGGGGGGGAAAATCTCCCCGCCGCAGCTCCGTCCATAAAAGATCGCGTAACCTGCAACACTACGCCAAGTTTTTAAGCCGAGTACCCAGGGGAGGTTTTCCCCGGAAAACACGAATACGGGCAAAGAACCGCTCAACACCAGCTAACAACGGGTTTTTTTTTTACTGAATTTTTTTGGGAAAAAGTTTGGGGGGAAAAAAATCCCCCAAAAACAAATTTACAAAAACGATCCTGGGGCCCCCGGCTGCCACGCGCCGCCAGAAGGTACTCTCTGGTGCCCGGAACTTTTCCAAACCGGGGGTTCGGAAAAGGGCCATAACCCCTTTTCTTCTTAATACCGTAATCACCAACGGGAAAAATTGTTTGTGGGGGGCAGTTGCAGGGGGGTCGTGGTGCAGCAGAACAGCTTTTACACAGCTTAAAAGATTTTCCCTTCCTCCCCAAAAAGACATCGACACAAACCCTTTCAAGTAGATAACGGGTGGATCAAACTCCCAAGTCCGAACAGGAGGATGTATTTTGGGGAAAACCCCCCCCTTTTCCGTAATGAGCCTAAACAAATAAAACTAAATTTTGGCCTTCCCCCCGTCCTGAAATCGTTGGGAGCACCATCCGCTGGGTAACTTTAAAATGGCCGGCAATCCCTGTCCCAGATGGTCCTTGTGGATGAAGTGGATGGCTGGCTGCAGACAGTCCCCTCTATTTGGCAGCTTGTCCTTCTTGTCCAGGATTCTCTCTCTCTCTCTCTTTCATGGGGTCGTATAGACAGTAGGCTCCCCCTGTTCTGGAACAACTGTAATCCTCCTTCCTTTTTTGCTCAGTCTCTGTCTAGCCTTTTTTCCTTAAATCTCAGCAGCTTCTCAAAAGGCTGCTTCATTTTTGGCATCTTATCCAGTCCCCCATTTGCAAACTGGAAAAATGGACATAGCGACATCTTGGGCCAAAAAGTAGAATACAAATAAATATTTCACAACTGTTATGCATGGGATTTTGCTTGGAAAACACAGGGAGGCTGTCCCACTATCCCACACATACACAATGTACTGAAAAATAGTTTTTTTATTTTTTACAATCCCCAAAATGGACGTTACACAATTTTTTATTCTTATTTTTGTATGTACAGCATTCACCGTGCTGTCTAAACCACCTATTAAAGGGGAAGTCCCACTGGCTCTCCATTCTAAGCCAACAATTTCAGGGACTCACACATATCAGACGTTAATGGCATATCCTATCGATAGACCATCCAAGTAGTGGTAA
>JAODAL010079012.1:0-12718 GCA_025379985.1 Phyllomedusa bahiana | reverse complement strand
TTTTAAAAAGAGCTTGCGTGTTCCCCTGCGTGGTCTCCCTTCCCCCCCGGACTTTACAGCGGTGAGGCCCCTTTTAAAATTCTTGCCTAACTACCTAAAATCTGCAAATCTCTGATCTAACTGAGTTCTAAAAAACACAGCTAAAAGTAGAGCTGTCTCGTGAACAAATAGAATAATTTCGCTGAGCTTTTGCATAGAGGCAGAGCGCACGTCCTACTGCTTTGAGATACTGACACACACTGATCATGAACAGGAAGGGCTTTTTCTATGTAAAACAAGGGTTTCATGTTGATTTTTCCAGCCAATCGCAACCATACACATCCCAGTCATGACGTTGCACAAACATCTCACCCTGTTCTATTCTGTAAGCTGATTTGCTGGCCGCCAAAATGACAGGAAGCGCAGAAAATGGCGCGATATTATTAGATTATGCACAGATTTTAACCTAAATTATCGCGTGATATAAAAAATCCGATCAACGTAAATACCGTGCCGATTTCAACTTTGTCGATAATAATCGCTCAACACTATACGCGAATGATAAAGTCTATACATGGAGATCAGAACCCCAAAAAAAAGTCCAGATCTATTCTAAGAACATCGAGAAGACGGTACAAAAAATTGAAAGAAGTCAGCTTCTTGGATTTAGATCAAATGGAGGGCGGAACCTCAGAGTCTGAATATACGTCTATGGAAAGATCGCAAACACGACCAAGATCTAACAGAAGACAGCATGCAGCACAGCAAATGAAAGAAATGGAACTGGTGGAACAACAAACAAAAAAACAGGGAAAGCGTCACTACAAGAACAAAACAAAAAGGACAGACACAGAAAAAGTGAAGGACTTCACAAACATTAGCTCAGAAAATGACAGTGTTGTTTGCCTTACCACATATGTTTTGACTGAAACACAGCTAAGAGTACTACAAAGAGGACTGAATTTCACACCCACACGAGATTTTTCGTTATTTGATACATTGTTAGATATTAATAAATTTATTAGAACATTGACAGTAAAAAAATATTTTCTGGAACAATGTACAGATGATAGGGAAGGTAGTACAAGAAAAGATGATAAAAAAGAAATGTTAATTTTGAATAACGAATTTGATAAAATGCTGTTTAAAGAACAACAAACATTAATAGCACTAAAAGACCTGAATAATCAGGAAACAGATCTTGGAATACATAGGGAAGACATAGAATTAAAATACAATAACCTTACCTTTTACCCTATTAAAGCACGGGCCAATGCCATGGAAGCCTTTCAGACAACTATGGAGAGGGATTTAAGAACACTCGCACAAACAAATCTCATGAATTCAAAAAAGTCCAGAAAAAAACATAATATGAATTACAAAGAACATCTAGCACTGAAAGATATAAAGGAAAACACTAACATCACAATTAAAAAAGCGGACAAAGGGGGCAACTTTGTCATAATGGATACAGAATTATATGGCCAACTATGTAGAAATATACTGGGGGATAATGAAGTCTATAGAAAACTAAAAGAAAATCCAACATTAAGTTTCCAAAAAAAACTAACTAAATTATTAGATGAAGGGGTTAAGTTAGGAGCCCTAAATGAAAAGCAAAGAAAATACCCCAAAATGGAGGATGTACAAACCCCAGTATTTTATGGGGTCCCAAAATTGCACAAAAATCAATTTCCACCGAGTTTGAAATCTATAGTGTCTAGCAATGGTAGTTTTACAGAAAGGTTAAATAACTATGTGGACAAATATCTACAACCTTTAGTCCAGACAGCACCGGGATACCTCAAAGACAGTAAAATGGTATTACAAATATTCCAAAATTTCACATGGTCTTCCAACTACACGTGGTTGAGTATGGATGTAGTGAATCTCTACCCCAATATCCCACAGGATTTAGTTTTACCATCTGTTCAATACCATTTAAAAAAAATCAGTCAGTATGATGAAGGGTTAATATTGTTCTTGCTGGAAAGTGTACATTTTTTGCTAAAACATAAATTTTTTAAGTTTCTACCTACAACAAAGAGGAGTCCCAATGGGAGCCTCAGCTTCTCCAGCAATCGCTAATTTGTACATATCCTGGTGGGAACAACAGGCCATATTCAATTTAGAAAACCCTTTTTCACGTTGTATACTTTGGTATAGGCGCTACATCGATGACCTCCTGATTGTGTGGGGTCACGATGTGGCGTCCATACCGAAGTTTGTTGAATACCTCAATTTAAACCATTGCAATTTACGTTTTACCTATGCGCACAGTAAGAATGAAATCCCATTTTTGGACATACGACTTAGGGGAGATAGAGAATTGTCCAAGGTTACAACGACACTCTACCGTAAACCAACCAGTGGTAACACGTTGCTTAGAGCCAATAGTAACCATTCGAGACATACATTGAATTCCATCCCTCTGGGAGAATTTATTAGAGAGAAGAGGGCTTGTACAAAAGAAGAGGATTTTGAGCTAGAAAAGCAAGATACATTAGAGAGACTTAAAAAGAGAGGATACAATAAGCACCAAATAAATAAAGCATTGGAAAAAATACAAAATAAAACACAAAGTGTTTTATGATATAAAAAAGATCTTTTTTTAATAACTTGAGTATCCTGAGACAAGATCACAATCTAGCCAAAATAATAAACGAAGGTATCAGTTTTGTTCAAAAAAGAAACAAAACTATAGGTAGTGAGATCATATCCAGTAACTACTCTAGTCAACATGACAAAAACAAAAAAATTTGGTTTTCACAAAAAGGTTTTTTCCCTTGTGGAGGTCGCAGGTGCAACATATGCCAATACACCATTAAAAAAAAGCACTTTTAAAGGCTATGATGAAACATCTAAAGAATATAGTATACAAAAGTTTATAAATTGTAATACTGATCATATTGTGTATGGCATATATTGTAACACACGCGACAAGTTATACGTGGGATGAAGCATTAGAAAATTCAAAACACGTATAGCGGAACACCTTTACAATATAAAGAAAGGACGGGCTACTTACTCAGGTATAGCTAAACATCATGTGGAGGAACATGCCGGAGATGTTTGTAGTTTTTCATGCTTTGGGATAGAGAAAGTGGAGCGACCGGTTAGAGGAGGAAACTGGCAGCACAAAGTGCAGACCAGAATACCTACGGGGCTTACCCTCCGCAATGATCTTGCGTATATATATTAAGTGAGTTTCATTATATATATTCTAATGTATAAAGAATGATAGTGTGTTTATATTGAGTATATAATGTGTTTAGGTAGCTGCTTTTAGGTTAGTATGTCACACATGTTTTTATTGAGTATATATAGGGTTAAGAGAAGTGATGACGCGTTAGACGTCAGATACGTATGTGTATTTAACCCGGACATTTATACTATGTTACCATACCGTGAACAAGGGCAAAGTTTGGTGCCCGAAACGCGTTGGTTAGCTGCTACTGTGTTTTACCCTTTGCACCTTTTGTACTTCAAATAAAGAAACAAGCTTCAACATCCTTACGGATGACATACTTCCATTTATTTATCTTGTTAATGGTGGATTCTGTGTTATCTATACACATTGTTGTCACCTTTCAATGTAACCCTCTATGTGTTGATAATGGGGAGACTGCTAACAATTTTCTGTACAGAACAGAAAGTGTCAAAAAATTAATAGGCCTAGTGCCCAAAGTGAAAACTGCAATACTTCATGGAAAATATTAAAAGTGACATGGAAAATAATAAATAACCCAAAATTCTTAGACATTGTGTTTCTCCTTACCCCGACTAGCTTTTAACATAAAGGGAAAGGTAAATGAAAACTATTACCATATTTATTGCTGTTCTTATTTTGTTTTGTTTAGGAGATAGAGGTTATTTTATCTCCTGCTTGTTTATACAAGCTTCCCTAGGTTACCAACCATCTCTGTCTGCACTTATTGCACCAAACTACCCCTGTCTGAACATTGTGAGTCCCTCCCTCTTGAGTCTTCTCTCTAACATAGAAGTTTGTCTAAGTTAATAAGTTTTAACCCTTAGAGTTCTGTTGCTTTGTGCACTACAGATTATAAACAGCCAGCATTTCTGTCACCATAGCATGTCACCATAACATGAATAGCTATAAATAGCAGAGCTGAAATGCCAATTACTGTTACAGAACCACCCGCAGTCTAACCAATAACATGAGTCTGAAGCTGGCTGTGGGTCAGTGAAACAGGATTTTCTAATGACAAATTCCCTTTAATGGATCTAGAGTGTCCAAGTTATTTTGGTGGCATCAGTGAGGGCCTACCATATTGGACAGTTCTAATGTTACAGTATATCATATTTGGCAATTTTAAAAATTGTCTTCAAGGAGATTCATGTACTGCAGAATTTTTTTTACAAGCCCCAAACCTCTGCAGACTATGTCCCCTTTTTACAGGTCACACCCCTTTTTACAGGACTTCTCACATCCCTATGACTGTACCTTTACCCCACTCCTGCTGCAGCCAGTTTCAGCCTTCCTGACAGGGCCATATATTTGTAATCTGACTTGTGACATTTTATGTGAGAATAACTTTTTGACACTTTTACCTATCCATGTGATTCAGAGATTACTTTCTCATGACATATTGTGCTTTAAGTGAGAAAGACATTTTGGCCCAGACAATCCTTGTTCATTTGTACAAAATTTAAATTTTCATGAAAACTTAGAAAAATTTCAAACTTTTCAAACCTCAAAAATTTCTGCATGTAAGACAGATAGTTATTCCACTCAAAATTGTTTATAACTAGCATCCATCATATGTCTACTGTAGGTTGGCGTAATTTTTTTAATGTATTTTTTTTTTACGACATAAGGGGGTTTAGAAATTTAGCAGTAATTTAGATTTTTTGTAGGAACCAGTTCTGTCATGGCTTTAAGGAGCCTGTATATTAGACACCCCCACAAATTACTCCATTTAAGAAACAAAACCCCTTAACGTATTTAAAACCATGTTTAGGACGTTTTTTTAACCCATTAGGTATTTTCACAGAAATGAAAGCAAAGTGGGGGGGAAATTTCAAAATGTCCCTTTTTTTGTAGATTTTCAATATTTTTTCATTATTCACTGAAACACGGTAGATGTGACCAGGGAAATGCAACTCAACATCAAATCCTCAGATTCTTCTGTTTTTAGAGATATCCCACATGTGGCCACTGTGCTTTATTTGGCTTAACCACAAGCCCCAGGATAGGAGGAGCACCTACCGAATTTTCATTTATTATTATTTGTTACGGACAGTGGTAGTGGATCCGCTGGACCACCGCAAGCGATTGTGTAAGCCAAACCAGGGAGTGGAGTCTAAGTAGCACCCGGTATTCAACAGTGCCCGCAGCAAAGCGGGATGGACTTGCTGCAGCGGGAAACTACCAGGTCACTTGCACTGACGTGACTTGCTTGCGGTGGCAGCCAAGGGTGAGCGTGGTACCAAATCGTGAGGCGCAAACATAATCGGGGACAGGTGGTAAGGTCAGGGCAGGCGGCAAAGGTTCGAGGTCAGGAGACGTAGCAAGAGGGTCAGAACACCGAAGAAGACTAGGACGCACAAGGAATGCTTTCTCTAAAGGCTGGGGGCACAATAGATCCGGCAAGGAAGTGCCGGGGCGGAAACCTTATATAGGACCAGCGGCCAGCAATAACCAATTACTGGTGCGCTGGCCCTTTAAATTTCAAAGAAGTACTGCGCGCGCGCACTAGGGGGTGCGAGCGCGCACTGCAGCCGGCAGGGAGCTGCGCGGGGACAGGAGCGTGGCTGGGTAAGTGGAAACACTCGGGGGGGCGAGTACGGGCCACTCGTCCCGGAAAGCAGGGGGGAAACGGCCAGACACGGGTGCGCCCGCAGCCCACCCACTTCTGCGGGACCACCCGTGACATTATTATTTATTTTAGAGCGCCATTAGTTCCAGGGCGCTGTACATTCAAGCGACATCATTCCAGGTTTGCTGACACCCTAAGCTGCTAACACTTAATAAACACCCCTAAAAAGACCCCATATTGGAAACTACGCCCTTTCAGGAATATATCCAGGGGTACAGTGAGCATATCGACCCCACAGGTTTTAGACACATTTTTTAGCGTTAAGCTATCAAAATGAAAAAAAAAATAGCTGAAAATGTTTTATCTTTACAAGGAATCCTGGAAAAAAAGCATCTCAAATTTAGTTATGCATTGTCTTCCAAGTTCTGCAATACCCTATACATGGGTGTAAACTGCTGTTTGAGTGCATGGCAGGGTGTACAAGGGAGGAAGCGCTATTTGGCTTTTGGAATGTAGATTTTGGTGGCCGCCATGTTGCATTTGCAAAGCCCCCAAAGTACCAGAACAGGTGAAACCTTCCAGAAGTTGCCCCATTTTGGATTCAACACCCCTTACGGATCTCATCTAGGGGTTTATTCTGCATTTTGGGCATTGGGCCACCTTTGTTTTTTGGACTTCAATTTTATAGCGTTTGTCATGCAGTGTAAATGACAGAATAACTTTACTACAGTGAAGGAAATAATTATTTGATCCCTTGCTGATTTTGTAAGTTTGCCCACTGAGAAGACATGAACAGTCTATAATTTTAAGGGTAAGTTAATTTTAACATTGAGAGATCAAACCATTCGAGAAAGGTTAAGTTCAAGTCGAACTTTTCGATTTTTTAGAACGCGAGCCTAACCGAACATTTTACTGTTCTTTTGAGTAAACGTTCGAGTTCTACATCGCGTTCGACACGCTTTTTTAATATCCCGCTGAAATAAGTACAAAAGCATCTGGGCTGTCAGGTGACGTCACCATGCCCGCAATACATTGCGATTGAAGATCGCTCATACAATTCCCCTCTTGGAAAAAGTGAAAAAAATTTGAAAAAGCAAAATAAACACAAACATGAAAAATAAAATAAAAACACATACACCGCCCTTTTCGGCTTTACAAATGCCAATTGCCCCAAAAAGATAAAAAATAAATAAAGTACCCATATTTGGTATCAGCGCATGCGTAACGACCCACCCTATAAATATGTCATGTTAATTAACTCGTATGATGAACGCTGTAAAAAGAAAAAAAAAGTCACAGAATTGCGATTTTTGTTCATCTCGCAGCAGCTGAAATGGAATAAGCAATCAAAAACTCAAATTAACACCAAAGTAGTACCAAGTAAAACATCACCAGATCTCAACTTAATTGAGCTGTTGTGGGAGCATCTTGACCGTATGGTACGCAAAATAAGTGCCCATCAAGCCAATCCAACTTGTGTGAGGGGCTTCTGGAAGCATGGGGTGAAACTTCCCCAGATTACCTCGGCAAATGAACAGCTAGAATGCTAAAAGTCTGCAATGCTGTAATTGCTGCAAAGGGAGCATTCTTTGACGAAAGCAAAGTTTGAAATAGAAAATTATTATTTTAAATAAAAATCATTATTTTTAACCTTGTCAATGTCTGAACTAGATTTCTATTCATTTTGCAACTCATTTGATACATAAAAGTATGAGTTTTCAGGGAAAACACAAAATTGTCTGGGTGACCGCAAACTTTTGAGCAGAAGTGTATATAGATATGAGGGGACATATATCTATATACCTGCCTGACTGAGGGGACATATCTATATACCTGCCTAACTGATGGGACCTATATATAGAGATGGGCGAATTGATTTTAACGAAGTGGAATTTGTTTAGAATTTCAGGGAAACTTCGGTTCTGAACGAAGTCGAAGTTTGGAGGACTTCGGGTGAACGAAGTGTGCTTTTGATTGATAAAATGGCTGCGAGCACATGGCGTTACATGGGGCAAAGCACTCTGGGAGGAAGAAGGGCATAGCCTGCATGACATGTGCAGAGATGAAGCCAATCAGAGACCGGTGGGATTCTGTGATGTCACCGCACTATATAAGTCCGGGCGCGACGCTGGCAGCTCACACTCCTCTCACTGTACTGATTAGAGAAGGTGCTGCCGCGGCTGCTTATAATAGCTCTTACTGAAGAACTGATTTTTGGGGGGGTGTCTCAGCTTGTCTCAAAGACTGCTTCTCTTAACGTTCTATTTCTGATTTTGTGGGGTATGGGATTTGAAGTCCAGTGTGCGTCCAGTGCAGCGCATATACATTTTAATGCTATCTGCTCACAGAAACATTGAAATCCAAGGGTTATCTAAGCTTGTCCCTGTTGTATTCATTTAAAGAAACAGCGTTTTTACAATACAAAAAACCACTTCATTTTTGGCTGCTCAATTTCCCTTTTGTGCAATTTACATCCAGGGGTTAATTAAACGTTGTTCTGCTGTTGTGGTGACTAAAAGAAACCGTCTTTTTCACCGCCAAAAAATAAATTTTTCTTGTAGCATAATTCACAAGCGAAGGTTAATTACAATTTTTTCTCTTGTTGTGTAGCGTAAAAAATACGCCATTTTAACACGCTACAAAGCTCGTAGTTTGTAGTTGCTCAATTGTTTGGCGCAATTTACATCCAGCGGTTTAATTAAGCGTTTTTTTTTTCTGCTGGGGTTACAAAAAAAAACCGTCTTTCACTCCAAAAAAAAAAAAATTCTGTAGCCTAATTCACAAGCGAAGGTTAATTACAATTTTTTTCTCTTGTTGTGCATTGTAAAAAACACGCCAATGTAAGACGCTACAAAGCTAGTAGTTTGTGTGTTGCTAAATTTGTTTGGCGCAATTTACATCCAGGGTTAATTAATCTTTTGTTCTGCAGTTGTACCAGTAAAATAAACTTTGTTTTAAACCGCCACAGAAAAAAATTCTGTAGCATAATTCATATCCGAAGGTTAATTAAGCCTGTTTGTGCTTTTATATTCAGTAAAATACACAGAGTTTTTAAACGGCACATACAGGCTCTTCACCTGCGAGTGGCAGAGGCACAACCATTCCAGGCCAAGGTCGCAGCACAGCAAGGGGACGTCGCAGCAGGGGTCACTCGGTGGGGCCACAACTGCCCGCAATCTAGCGGCCGTTTTTTTTGTTCAGCAACCCAATGGTTTTGATTGTTGACTGGGTCACCCACCCCCCCAGATACATTTTAAACCCCACCAAGATTCTTTGGAAACGCGACACAACCCTTATTTGGTATGGCCCGGAGGGGGCAGCGGCCCTCACCTGTCCTCAACCGACTCTGCCAACCGGTTCCCCAGCCAAGATCATATGTGGCGGCCAGCGCCACAATAGCGGGGATGAAAAATTTGAGAGTGCATCAGCAGCTATTTGGGCAGCAAAGAAAGGGGCCAATATCACCTGCTTCTTGCAAGGCGGCAAAGTATAATTTGAAGTGGCAGGGGAGGTCATGTTGTGAGGGTCACCTCTGCATACCAAGACCGGTAGGGGGACAGCACGGACAAGAAACACAAAAAATTAAAAGGCCGACCGCACTTGGGTTGGGTAGGAAAGGGGCTTCACACGCGGAGAAGAGGGCGTCAGCTTGCGCTCAGGCAGGGGCGCACCACAAGTGGGTGTGTGGCGTGGTCACAGGATAGCAGCATGTGGGTCGGGAGCCAAGCGGCCACGGGTAAAAAAAACCGGGCTCGCGGTCCAAAAAAGAGCGGCACAGGGGCTCAGCGGGGCAGGGGGCAGTAGCACTCAGTGGGGACTTTTTTTGGCGGTAAAACCAACCGGCGGTGTGTCTTTCTAAAACCGGGGGACGAAAGGGAAAATGAGAATCGAGGGAAAGGAAACGGGGCGGGAGCTAAGTTGGGACCAACCCGGGGAAACACATGCACGTCCCACCGGGTGGCCGGGAAACGGGGCCAGATGTGGGGGCCATCCTGCCGCCTCAGCAACCAGCAGCGCCCTTAAATTGAAGCCTTAAGGGCTCCCCCACCTCGGAAAAGGGAGTTTTTTTCTCTTTTCTCTCCCCGCCAATGCCCGCCCTCGCACTCATGGTGCCACAGCTTTAAAGCGGGGGATTGAAAAGAAACAACAAATTGCCAACCATCCTAATTTTGCAAAAGGGCTGACCGACCCTGCCCAATTTGTTGGGCTGCAGTCCCTCCCTTCCAAATGGGGACCGCACCATCAGAAACAAATGGTTTGTGCCGAGCCGAGATGGAGAGTTTTTCCCAACCTAAATTTTTTTTCCAAAAAGGCAGTACCCACTCAGAAATAGAAAACGAAAGTGGCCCCTTAACTTATCGGTTTGTTCCAAGGGCACCCGGGAGCGCGGACGTCGGAGCGAACTACGGGGCAGGCCCGTACAGTCCTTTACACCCACTGGGGGAATGGCTTCCGGCCCAGGCACCCAACAAATTTGGCGAGACGCCGCTTTCTCCTCCACGTTGTCAAACGCGGCTCCTTTCCCAAGTCCCCTCCTCCTCCTCCCCCCACCACCCTCACCTCCACAAAATGCCTTTTCCTCAACCACAGTGAGGCACAGCGGTGTACGCAGTTTCTACACCTGCTTGCCTCGACGAACAAGTCACACAGGGGGGGAACCTCCGTGTCATGCACAAGAAAACGATGTGTGGCTTTTCCCGCGCCAAATGCAAACGGAACCCTTGGGGGAGGGGCAATGGGGGGAACTGGGTCCGTGCGCACCGGGAGGGAGGCCAGGCGCCCTTCGGCGCATGGTTTTAAACTGGGTTTTGAAAAGGTTTTTTTAATCTTTTTACATCTCAGAATATTGAAAAGGCCAGGGAAAATGAGCTGCCTTTTTCCATTTCCCACAAAAAACCCGGAACACCCTCCTCGAGTTGCAGGGCGAAACGCCCCCCCAACACTCAAAAGCGTGTTTCCACCCTTGGGAACCACCTGCACATGTTGGCCGCGTATGAACAGAGAAAGGCCGTTAACGTTTTTTGAGATCCAGGGGGGACGGAGTACTCCGTGTTTAAATTTTATGTCACCAGTACAGCTCATGCTACACCCCGCCCTTTGTTAGCCATTCAGAGGCCACTTTTTTTGTCATCCCTACTAGGGGAGAAAAACATCACCCCACTGTTTCCCTGTCCTGGAACAGATGCTAAAAAATCGTCGGGCCAGGGGACGCGACGTCGACTACATCTCGGGGCCCCCAAGAGTCCGGGGGGACAAAGGAGGGGAGGAGGAGGACATTGGAGCAAAGCTTTGTCTGGTGAAATGATTTTTTCCCCAGGTAACAAAGAGGGGGAACGGGAAGCAGCGGGGGAGGTAGATGGAGACAGAAAGACGGGGCAGAGACCCCAACACCGGGCAATAACATGGAGATGGGGGAAAGGGGAGCCCTCGGATCACTTGTGCAGAGGCCCGCAGCATGCTGATTTACCGGCTAGGACAGCCAATAGCGCATCCGCAGGGGGATACTTCTGGCTCCCCACCCTATTGGACCCTCGCTACCGCCCCAAAAAAAGGGAGCCTTTTTCCCCTTTTGAGGGGGAGGAAAAACTCAAATACATGGGAAATCCTCCGTAGTCATTTGGGGTCGCTGCCATTGGGGCATCGCCCTCCTCTGAAGGTCGCCCGGGGGGGTTTTTTCACGCTCACGTACTACTGCAGGGGAAGGGGGAGCGAGCAGCACCAGCTCCATCACACAAACTAAGTCGGGTCACTATGAGCAGCTTCCTTTACCCCCTAGTAGGAGGGCAGCGCCACAGCACAGCAGCAGCAGCAGGACCTGGGCGACCCCAACAAAAAGGGGTTTTGGGCCCACTTTGGGCGAAAAATTTTCCCCCCTTTTGAAGATCCCGGACACTGGGGACCAAACTGATTGGGCCGCAAAAGCCGATTTTTTCAGTGGGGAAGCTGTCCGCCCGCCATATGGGATCAGAGCGGGGGGCAGTGTGGCGGGGCCCCTTTTCCCCCCAAAAGAACCCGCTTGTCACGGGAAATGGGAACACTGACCTTTTTTCAAGAGGGAAACAGGGGGGGGATCGGCCCGGATTTGCACACACCAAAGCCTTAGGTGTCAGACAACAACAGCCAAGAAGCCACACCCAAACGTAGAAATGAGTCTGTTCAAACACCCTCCCTCAGCCCCTATCTGAGCCGCCACCCCCTGATGCCACACATCGCTGACAGTTTTCCCATCTTTCACAACCACTTTACCAAAGGGTTTTCCACCCCCTCCAACCGTCATTTGGCCACTGTCTACCTCATGCTGCTGTGGGCTGCTGCCGGGCCCCACACTGGTCATTTTGCCCCTCCCCTGACCTCAGCGTTGCCCTGCCGCCGTCACCCCACCTCTGTCATTTTTGCCCTCTTGGCCTACTCCAGTTTTTGTCCCTCCAGAAGTCATTTTGCCACTTCTGACCTCATGCTGCGCCACCTTTTACCCCCTCTCTGTCTTGTGCACCTTGGGCCCACTCCCCTTTTTTTTTCCCCCTCCAAATGTATTGTGCCCTGTTGACCTCATGTGCTGCCACCCCTCACCCCACTCCGTCATTGTGCCACTCGTGGCCACTCCGTTTTTGCCACCTCCAGAAATTATGTCCACTGTCTGACCTCAGCGTTTGCTGCCGTGACCTCCACTCTCGTCATTTTTCCACCTGTGGCCTACTCCAGGTTTGCCACCTCAGAATGTCATTTGCCACTTCTGACCTCACGCTTTTGTGGCTGCTGCCTGGCCTAACACGTGTCATGTGCCATCTTGGGGCCCATTTCCCGGGTTTTTTTCTCCAGAATTGATTGTGCCACGTCGACCTCATGTGCGCACCGTCACCTCCACTCTCTGTCATTGTGCCCCTCTGTGGGCCCCCTCCTGTTTTTACCACCCCCGAATGTCATTTTGCCACTGCTGACCTCATGCGCTGCTGCCTACC
>JAODAL010079011.1:0-12718 GCA_025379985.1 Phyllomedusa bahiana | reverse complement strand
GTTTTGTGAAGTCTTGTGTATTACAGACACACTAATTGATTACTCACTTTCCAAACAGTTTAGATAAGTGAAAGAAGCTTGCTGGTAATAATGCAGTTTAATTGGATCACAGTTAAAACGGCACCAAAACTGTCCTGTGTGAAAGCACCCTAAAGGTATGTTTACACGATGTACTGCGGCATGTACAGTATGCGTTGCAGTACATCGTGTGTTTCGGGAGCTCACGCTAATACGTGCGTACTCCCGCGACGAGGGGTGGCCAGCAGCCCGCCGGTCCCATTGACATGCATTACGCGTGGAGCGTATTCGCTGCAAGTAATTGACATGTCACTTATGATCGTATTCTACGAGTGGGGAGAGGAGGCGTAATCCATAGTTCTCTATGAGAGCTATGGATTACCGTAATTTTGGTGCGCCCATATCAGAGCGCAAATACGCTGCGAAATTCGCACCGAAATTACACCGTGTGAACATACACAGTGCGTTTTTGATGCATTTCTTTAATGCGTTTTTTGTGCAGGAAGGCTCAGCAATTAATTCTGATCCTTAAATGTAAAAAATTGCAAGTTTCAGATCTCCTTTCCTAAAGTTCTGATTATAGTTAAGATTTCATTATGAAGTTTAAATATCGTTTCTTTGCACCACAAAAATCACAGCAAAAATTGCGCTAAAATTGTGATTTTTACTGTGATTTTTGCCTTTTTTTTACAGCAATGTACAGCATTAATTGCTGTGCCTTCCTGCACAAAAAACGCATCAAAAACGCACTGTGTGAAAGCAGCCTAAGGGCATAAACGCCACTGCTATTAGTGTGAACACCTGTGAGCTGCAATCTTATTTGTTGCCACCTGTTATTCTCTTGATTTGCACAAACTTTTATTCATGAGTCTGCTCTATCCAGTCTTGGTTGACATTTATAAAGAATAATAATAATATATCTGTATAAGTCTGCATATTACATTGTTTGATAGATAGATAGATAGACAGATAGATAGATGGACAGATAGATTAGAGAATTCTGCGTACAACACCATCTCAGCAGATTTGTACAGAGTGTAATAAATAATGATTATGTCAGTTTTGAAGTTTTAGGTTTATAAATTCCCATGCCTGTGTTGTGAACTGAAGCTTCTCTCAGTACCACCTCCGCAAACATTATGGTATCTGGAACCATTAGCATAACTTGACAGGTCTCTGGAGGGTAAATCGAGGGAGCTCAGTAATGCGAAAATATATTTGCTAAATGATTTTATTGTGGGAGTTTGGAAAGGATACCAAATACACTACTTAATCTCCCTTAAGACTGCCTGTCAGAGCACCCTACTGAACTCAAAAGATACTTGTCAACAGAATATTTAATTAAACAGTATATTTAATTAAAAAATGTTAGAGATAGAGAGCTACAAGGTATTTGTGGAAAAATCTATTTATATATGCCCATCATGTTCATCCAAGGTTAGGAAAACTGTGAATAATGGGAAGGGGTATATGTAAGTTCAGAGGTATGTTACACCTACTGATCTCAAAGAAGGTAAGAAACCCATAAACCATTAACTCTGCCTAAAAAAGAGAATAATTCCCTCCTGATCCCTAGAGCCACTTGTATGAAAACTGTCTAGGTCTAAAATTCACCTTGTTGCCCATAGCAACCAACCAGCGCCCTTTTCATTTTTCCAGAGCACCATATGAAATAAAATGGGCACTGTGTTTGGTTACTATGGGCAATAAAGTGAATTTTTGAGACCTAGACAGTTTTCATACATGTGTCCCTTAGCGTTGATCATGGGTCAACATTTAGAACAAGAATTCTTTATATCTAAAATAAAGTGTTAACATTGCTATGTTGAAACTCATTGTCTCAGCCTTTCTGAAGCCCTCACCTGTTCCTTCACCATCTCCGTTGGCTATCCCCCAGATTAAGCTTTTACAGTAAAGAAGAATTCTTTCCTCTGGGGATTGAACCTTTTTTCTTCAGGTAGATGAAGTGCCCTCTTGGCTTCTAAGGTGGTTTTATGTGCAACTGCTTCTCACCATAATTTTGTATGAGCAAAAATTGAATCATATCTAAAACATCTCTTCTTAATACTAATTAAAGGGGATTTGCTGAGAGATAGATTCTTACCTCTCCTTATCAGCCCAGGCAGAATGTCAACATATCACGCTGAGTCATGAAGCTGCTGGGGAGAGAGGGAGGGGGAGTGAGGAATCCAAGGGAGCATCTCAAAACTTAAAGGGGTTTTTCCACGTTGTGACGTGGGATCCTCCAAAAAATGGGTTTTTAATCACTTTTCTAAAAAAATTGTGATTATAAAAATGCAGTCTGAGGAGCTACAGCTTCCTACATGCCCTTGGTTAAACTTTAAAGAAGCATTGTTTGCCTGAAGAGCTGGCGGCTTGCGCAGAGAGAGCTTCTTACTGATGAGACTGACTGCAGAAGTTTTTAAGGCACCGGGTAGCAATATGTTTTCTTTTGTATACAGAAAAAAATAGTTGTAGTGTGTTTAAGATACCGGGCTTATCTGATGACAGAGAACATGAAAAAACTTTCAAGCTCTGTGTAGAATAGGTGTTCTCTTTTGTATATAGAATCCACCATAAATTTATATTTTTTTTATTTCAGTGTTAACATGTCACAAGATCCCTTATGCAGCTCTGTGCCTCCCTGTGTGTGTCTCTCTCTCTTTCAGCTCCATGATTTGTTTACATTACATTAGCATCTTAGCAGATAAGGCTCCTGACAATGCAGTCTGAGGCTGTCTTGCTGACATGCTAATCCACTGTTGTACTGTTTATTATTTCACTTAAGTTTTGAGATGCTCCCTTGGATTCCTCACTCCTCACTCCCCCTCCCTCTCTCCCCTGCAGCTTCATGACTCAGTGTGATTTGTTGACATTCTGCCTGGGCTGATAAGGAGAGGTAAGAATCTATCTCTCAGCAAATCCCCTTTGAGTGAAATAATAAACAGTACAACATTGGATTAGCAAGTTTAATTCTTTAAACAGTACCACATAACGAAGGTCCTCCATGACCCTTATTAGTTTAGTTGCTCGTACCTTCTCTAGCTCCATTACATCCTTTCTATACACTAACCCAGAACTGACCTGCATATTCCAGATGAGGCCTCACCAATGATTTGTATAGTAGTAATATTATATCCCTGTCACACGAGCCCATGCCTCTTCTAATACATGCTAATTCCCTGCTGGCCTTAGAGGTAGAGTGTTAACATTATGCTGTTATGTAGTCTATGATTTAGAAGTACACCCAGATCTTTCCTGTTTTCCAACAAGAAGTGCCTCAACTCTAGTAGCCTACTTATTTTATGTCCTAACTGCTCTCTGCCCCCTTTCTAATCCACCAACACCTTTCCTTAATTTTCCTGCTGCAGTACTCTTAATTCACACCTATCCAGATGACATTAACATCTTGCATCCCTCCTCTTTAGACATGCTGGCTCCACGGGACAAGAGGCCAGCACCATTTTCCAAATCTCTTGCCATCTGGAGCCAGAATTTATAACCTATCTACTACCCATATGCTAGAGTCACTGTTCTTTGACTGGAGCCCCTTATTTTGCAGCTCAGTTTCAAAGGACACCAATAAACGTTTTTGTTTGTTTTTGGATTGTGGGAGAAACTCAATGCAAACACAAGGAGAACATGCAAACTCCATGGAGATGCTGCCTGTGCTAACCCTGAGATCACTTTTTTACATTATTTAATACAAAAACAGCTTTTCTCAGACAATTTTACACTTGAAAAATTTTTTAAAAAGAACAGAGTAAATGTATCCAAAAGACCAAATAAATCAGTTTAATCTGTATTTTTATGTTATCTAAACCAAGTAATTAGACACGATTAATTTAGTTGACAGGGTTCTTTATGAATTTCTCCACTTCTTGTGTTTTACCAACAAGATCTGGAATTTCTTAGCAGTTTAGAATATTCTTATATTTCAAATAAACCAGATAAATTGACTGCTCCCTGCAAACATGCATTCATTGTGCACTTAGAAATTGGACTACTGTGAATGTATCCCACAGCATGACATGTATAAAACCTTATGCAGACACGGCAATTCTAAATCGATATAGAGGACTGTAGAAATGACAGTATGTATGAAAGAGTGTTATGCACTAAATATTTTGGCGCATAGAGTGTTATGAGCCCGTCTTTGTCTCAGCCATGGCAGGGATTTTTATGGCAGTTTTGCGAAAAACTTTGGTGCCTTCCTGGTGCAATTTTGACTCATTCAAAAGTGCTGTGTCTAGCCAAGTTTTGGCTTACGATTATTCATACATCTGTTTGACAGGGCTATAACAGTTTTTTGGCTCAAAGTACACCAGAAAACTGTTCATTCACGTCGCCCCAAGTCTTGCCTCATTCAGTCCTGGCAAGGTTAGAATAGGTTACCACTGCTATTAAATAGGTTACCATTACCAAACAGAAAAGCCTTTTTTAGTTTTTTGCAACTAAAAGTTTAGGTCGGGAGCCCCGAATGCAACTTTTTTTCTCGACCTATATCTAACACTGATTTACCATAACTCTAAATGGGGGTTTGGATTAAGCTTTGGGGGTGATTTGGGGGTTTGCGATCTAATTTTTGAGAGCTGGGTCAATTCCCTGGAAATTTTTTGGGCTAAAATTAATTTTGGTTTTTTAAAAATTTGGTTAAAAAATTTCTTCCCTTTTCTTCCCCCCTCTTCACGGGGCTTTGTGTGAATTACATCCCTCAGAACCCCTGAAATTTTCTTTTGATTAATTGTAATTTTATGGTACTTGGTGAACTACACCCTCACAACCCCCACTGAAATTTCTTTTTTGTTATTTTGGGAAATTTAAAATGGTCTTTGTTTTAAAGAGATGCCCCCAGCCCTGTTTTCTTAATTTACCCTGTGTTTATTTTCAGAAATTTGACCCCAAAACCTTTACATTGAAGTCGTTTTCTGGAAGGGCCATTTGAAATTCCACCCATTTCCCCTTGATTTCCCCAGATGTTACTAATTGAGCTGCAAAAACCCTTACAACTTGAGAGCTGAGGTAAAATCTGACCGGCGGTCAATCGTGCATTTATTTTGGGGGAGATTTGGGGCAAGTGCTAGTTTTGAAACTGCAGTTTTTGAAATTTTTTAAGAAATGGGGGCCGAGGAATCCTGCTTCATCTGATCATGTTTTTCTTCCCCTTCTTCCCCTCTTCACAGGTATGTGTTGAACTAACACCCCTCAGAAACCCCCCACTGCAATTTTGTTTGATTAATTGTAATTTGAATGATACGTTGGTGAAAATACATCCCTCAAAACCCCCACTGAATTTCTTTTGATTATTTTGTATATTTAATGGTCGTTGTTTTAAAGAGTAGCACCCCAGCCCGTTTTCTTAATTTACCCTGTGGTTTTTTTTTTTGTCCAGCTATTTGATCCCAAACCTTACTTGAAGTCTTTTTTCTGGGGGCCATTTTTTTAATTCCCCCTTTACGAACCCTGAACCCGATGATACAAAAATGAGCTGAGAAAGCACCCTAAAACTTTGAGAGTAGGTCAATCGACCGTTGGTCAATCCTGCTTATATTAGTCATGATTTGAAACTGCAGTTTAAAAAATGATAGATTGTAAGTGTTTTAAGAAATGGGGCCGAAATGGGACAGAAAGGGTTTAAGGGGACCAGGGGGACACTTTTTTGTGAGAACCTGATTTTTTACTCCCCCACCTCAAATTTCACTATGCTCCCTTCCCTGTTTCCTTTTAGCCATCTCCCCCTATGTCCATTCAGGGTCTCACCCCTACAATTCTACCATAAATCAGGCCCCCCCCCCCACCCATGCATACACCCCAAATGTTCTCCCTTTAAACTACCCACAAATAAGCCCAACGTAGTGCCACACAAGCCCCCCGTCATAAAATTATTTAAACCATCTGTGTGTTTTTTCTTTTCTCCTGCTTCTCGCTGCAGGAGACAGCTCTCCTAACCCCAGCCCTTCTTCCTTACTTCCTCCTCTGCCTCCCATAGAAACCCTGCTAACCTGTTGTATTCACGTTATTCTTTTTCTGCCCCTTTTAAATGTGCTCTGTGGAATCCCCGATCTTTTGGCAACAAACTTGTGTTCATGACCTTTTTTTTTCTCACCCCCAAAACCCCCTAGCTCTCACAAAACTGCTCCAGCACTTGGTACCGTTTTCCCTTTGCTCCTCACCTATGGGGGCCCCTAAACTTCACCCCCCCCCGTGATGAAACAGGCTGGGTGGGGGGTTGGCATACTTCTTCTCCACACTGCACTTACCAGGTCATTTTCCTGTACCCTCCCCCCTTTTTCCTTCCTTCGAGGCCCCAACCCATCAGACTCTTCCCCCCTTTTCTCTCAGAGCCGAGGGGGTGAACGGGGGACCCCCTGGCCCCCCCCCCACCAGTTTCGGATCATTTCCCCGCCTGGCTCCCTTATTTCCCTACTGAAATATCCATCTCATCATGGTGATTTCAACACTCCATTATGACCCCTTGTCCCTTCTGCCTTCAGTTCCTTTCACTAACCTCTTCTCTTGGGCCTTTTTCCCTTTTTAAAACATTCTCCCCACCCACAAGATGGGAACTCGTTGACTGGTCTTCTTGTCTTCCCATCAATTTCTAACCTCATAATTCTCCTTATGTCTCTTGATATAACCTTTCTTTTACTTTTCAATTTTTCCAGCTCTCTCTGACACCCCTGCCCATCCTTTTAAAAAACCTCCGCCCATTAACCCCCAGGAACTACAGACACCATACAGTTCTCACTCCCCCAAAATCCCCTCCCTTTTCCCCTGACTGGCTGTTAAATGTTACAATAAACACCTCTCCACCTACATTTTGGACCCACCCCCAAACCCCCCCAGCCCCCCCCCCACACCAGAATCAGAACCCCCGCACCCTTTGGGCACACGCCCAACCCCCCATCTGCATGCTTTTCCCAGTGTGCGTAGCGTCTGTGGAGAAGGTCAAAGCTCCTGCGACTTTTCCCATAAATTCATGCTCAGCACTTACCACACTGCCCCTTTACTGCGCCCAAAAAAAAAAATTTTCCCTTCCCCCATTCTCCCCATTACAAACAACCAAAAATGCCTGTTCGACACCCTTTAAACCCCCTCAGCCCCCAAAGGGTTTGCCCCCCTCACTGACCTCCGGCTGAAGACCTGGGCCCTTCACTTCAAAAACAAAAAAGACAGTATTGAAAAACATTCATCTCAAAACCCAAACAGAACCCTCCTTTCCCCCCCCGCAGTCCCTAATCTGCTCTCATTTTTGACCCAACAGAAAAAAGTATTCAGGGTTCTCTGTCGCCCCACCACCCGCCTTTTCCCCATTCCCTCCCAAATTTTTTCCAGCTATTTTTCCACTCCCCTCACCCCCCGCAATCTTAACCTCTCTTCTCCACTGGATCTTCCATCCTCCTTTAAAAAGGCTACATCAACCTTTTTTTAAAAAACCCCTTTGGACCCCCAACCTTTCCGCCCAATACTGACCCGGGTTTTATAAACCCCCCTTCACTCTAAACTCCTGGAAAAGTTGGGCTACTCCCGTTTAATCCGTATTTCTCTGTAATTTCTCTTTCGATCCTTTTCAATCAGGTTTCCGCACTTTTAAAACCCCAGAAAAATGCTCTAATTAAAGTCCTAACGTCTCCCAAACAAATCTGAGGGTAAATACCGTTGTTGTTCTGCTGGGTTTCTCGCAGCATTTGACACTGTTATCCCATTTTCCTCAGCAGCCCGTCTATTTGGTCCAGGACCCGCTCTCTCTTGGGTTTTCTTTTCCCACCTCTCTGAAACTTCTTCATGTTCATTTTTTAGGTTTACACTTCTTCTCTCTCCTCTTGCTGTTGGGTCCCTCGGGTCTTTTTAGGGGCCCCCTCCCTTCTAAATCTATACAGCCCCCATGGCCAAAAAATCAGTAGATTTGGGTTCGTACCCCTCTTGTGATGACACCCAATTATACACTTTTTCCAAGACCCCCACTCCCGCCCTGCTTACAAAAACCATGATTTTCGTCGCTTTCTTTGACTCATGCCTCTTTATCTCCCAAAAAACCCCCAAAATGAAAATTCTTGTTTTTCCCCAATTACTAACCAACCCATTACATTTCTCTTGTGTGGGCCCCACCATAACACTTAGGCAGCGGCCCTGCTTGGGGGTTTTTTAAAACTCTATCTGTCGTCCCCCCTATATCCAAACCCTTGCCCCTCCCCGCACGCACCCCAAGAACATCTCCAGAATCCGTCCTTTTTCCCCCTATCGAAAAACTCAAAACCCCATTTTCTCTCTTATTCTTTCTGTCTTTACTGCAATCCCTGCTTATCGATCTCCCACTCTGCCCCAAATCCCCCTCTCCAAACTGTCCTGAATGCGCAGCCAGGCTTTTCTTCTCTCCAACCTATAAAATTTTTTTATGCCTCCCCCTTGTCAGTCACTGCACTGGTTCCCATCATACAGAACACAGATAAACAATTACTTTTCACCCTAAAGCCTCCCCAACGTGCCCCCCCCCTACAATCCTCCCTCTCTCTTCTACCCCCTGCCCTCTCTTCGCTCAACTACGGGCATCAAACTCAGACCCCAATCAACCGAAACCTCCCTGCCCGTTTCAAGATTTTGAAGTGCTGCACCTTCTCTGGAACTGAAACCCCCCCTACCATAGGCAAATCCTAGGGTTGCAGTTTTAAGAGTGTCCCGAAAAAAATCTTCTTAGCGGCTAACCAAAACCCCCAATGCAACCACACCTTTTTACAACATTTCTGTCACTTCTACACTGGGCAATCACAGGCACTTGCTGTATTAATTTTTGTCAGGGGGGCGTTCACCCAATTTTTTTTTTTTTTGTAACCCCTATATTTATAAAAAAAGGTGGACCATTTTTTAAAATTTAAAAATTTCCCCCCTTGTTTCCTAAGGGAACCTCATGATTTAACTCTTCGGCCAGGGGCCCCCCCTTTTTTTCTCATCTGCAATACTCTCAATTTAATGTCTGTCTTTTTTCTGTAATTTAAAACCCCCTACATTTTAAAGTGGCGGAATATTTGGGCTACATAAATAAAGGTTATTATTATTATTATTATCTTCCAGCACTGTTTCAGGCTCTTGCTCCTTACAAGAGGCCAGGAGCAATGTGGGACCCAGAGTGAAACTGAAAAGTAAGCTTACTTCTTTTAACCATAACTCTAATCCTCAGCCCAATTTAGAGTTAGGCTCAATTTTTTTGCACCTACTTAAATCAAATCACTTTGATTTGACCTTAAAGGGGTTTTCATACTATGCAGTTTCACAGTCACAGGCAGCTTTTTTTCACTCCTCCCATTTTCAGACTGTGGGTGGTTCAATAGCAGTGTTTAGAATTTTTAGCCCCTCGACCTAACTAGCTGAGACATTACAAAGAACAGTGCAGGAGATCTAATCTGTAAGTAAACAAAGCTTCACAGGCTGTGAGGAGTGAAAGCAATGGCTTATCAGTAAATCAACAGCTAATGTATTTGCCAATGTATTTAGAAAAAAGTCTTCATTCAACTGTCCCTTCATGTTGAAAGTTAATCTTTGTAGTTAGAAAACCCCATTAAAGGTGTTGCCCACTTCATTAACAAGTCATTTAAATAGCTCCCAGGCCCCAAGTAAATTAAAAAAAAGTTATACTCACCTCCCACCAGTGCCTGGTTCCAGAAACATGTCTCTCTGGTCTTCTGTTGAAATGCTGTCAATTCCGAAAGGCAATATCACCACTGTGGCCACGGATTGCCACAAACTTAGATCAACTTTCGGAACTGCAGTGGGCACAGAGGTGATATCCTATTCGAATGTGGTGGTGTGTCAACAGAAGACCAGAGACACGCGTCGCTGGAACCAGACACTGGAGGAAATTAAGTATAACTTTTTTATATTTTATTTGGGACCCGTGAACTATATAAATGACATTCAATAAGTAGGACACCCTTTTTAATGTTTGTCTCACTCTGCGCCAATGGCTACCATAAGTAATTTTAGTGCCCCATACATCTAAAGTGCTAATTTTTAGTTCCTACATTCACCTTGTCAGTGGGCTTCTGACAGGAGTACTGCCACTACTGCCCAGATGTTGCCCTTGCTGCTCCAGACAATTTACTTTCTACAAAGGTCACTGCTGTCATAAACATTAGTACTGTAAGTGTGTCTATACTGTAGTCTATTGCTATTGCCAGATGCATGTTTGAAATGGTAGTGTTTCCTAAAGGCCCATGTACAGGGAAAAGCCTTGTTGTGTCCGTACAGGTCTGCAGAACAGACTGTTAGGGCTTGTTCACACCGACGGAGCCAACCCCAAGACGGATCTAACAATTAGCAGTGAGATTATCACTGCTGTCTCTGACGAACACGCAGCGGCGTTCACACATGAGGGATCGCCGCTGCGTGTATCAAAAGCGCAGCTCGGCTCAATCTTGAAAAGAATTGCATGTTAATTCTTCTCAAGACGGAGCCGAGCTGCACCTTTGAAACACGTAGCGGCAATCTGTCATGTGAACGCCGCTGCGTCTTTCTCATAGCCCGCAGTGATAATCTCACTGTTAATTTTTAGATCCGTCTTGGGATCTGCTCTGTCGGTCCCCAAGATGGATCCAAAAAGCGCTTGTTTCATGGAGTGAAAACTCCGTGTGAACAAGCCCTTATGCTCCCCCTGTGTTTTTCCCAAGTATCATTTTTTGTAATAGATTCTATCCATATTCATTATAAAATGGAGGGGTTCAATTTGGACCACAGGCAACATATGAGGGGTTGGTACATCATTAATCTGTAATTCAGTTATGCTCATGAGGAGTATTGTATGTATCTATGTAACTAACCACTACCCCAAGCTTAGAGCCTACAGTCCTACAAAAACTACAGGTAAATATTCCCTATTCATCTGCACCATAAAAAAAAAACCCGCAAAGAAAGCATTAAAGTTCCTTTGGGGTGGGGCTGATCTTATCTTCCCTGCAATAGAACCTGTTCCGGGTCTGTATAAAAAATCACCTTAAACTGAAAAAGCTTTACACTTTCCTTACTTGGAAAAGACCTGGAGGCTAAGGCCCACGTGTAGACAGAACGAGTTCCAGAGATGAGGTCAGATCTTCGCCTGGACATGCCTAGCTCGAATGAAGGTGATTTTTCCAGCTTTGTATAGTCTGCATAGAATGACAAAATGCCCAATCAACCACTTAAAATGCAAAAGCAATGTAAAATCAGGTTTTCATATGAAAAACTATTTTTAGACTAAAATTTTCTTGGAAGTGAATTGTTGAATTTAGTTGAAAAATCTTTTTACATAAAAAAAGGGGATTATGGTCCAATGACCTGAGCGACCCGCATTGCCAGTATTAAAAAAAGACCTTTGGTATTAGCTCAGCTAATATTAAAGTCCATCCTGGGATCCCACACACACATACAACTTTCTTTGGGTATTTCCCTTTTCACTTAAAGATGTCAAATTCAAAAAAAAAAAGGGTCAAAAGACTAAAGACTAATCCCTTTAAAAGGGCTTTTAAAAAAGCCTAGCACAAAAACCTAAAACTCCACAACACAGAAAATAATAGAAAATTTCTTCTTTTATACTTTTAGAGTTATTCTAGGTTTTTATTTATAACACTTTTTAATTTTTAAAATTATTTTCCGTCTTTTTAAACAAAAAAAAAATTTTTTTTAAAGAACTGCCACCAATGAAAACCAAACCCTTTTCCAATTGGAACTGGGGACCTCACTAGTAACTTCCAGACCAACCCTTATTCTTTAAAATTCTGTTATCAGGATGAGGGGGCCCCCTTTATTTTTATAAAAAGTCAGGTATTACATGTTGAAAAATTTAAATTTTGTCCATCATTAAACTAGGCTAACTCCTGTTTAAACTTAAACATCCTGGGGGGGGAAAATCTAGTTTGCAAGGACCTCTTAAAACGACCATGCAGAGATCCCAGCTGCACACTAATTGCGACATGTATGAACGTTGGCACTGACAGGTTTGTTCTAAATCGCTTTAAGGCAGCGTAGAATGTGTCAGAAGTATGAACCCGTTCTTCTGCAGGTCTTTTATACAGGGCAGTGAGTGCCAATATGACAAGTTGGTCAGGCACCCTTTTTTCCCGGTTGGCTATATAGGGGGCAGTAGAACGGGCCCCGCGCCAAATTCGGCCTCAAAAAGCTGTAGTAGACCATTCTTATAATTATGACAGAACGTACTCCCAAAATTTGGCATGACCTGAAAACCGATTGCTTGCCGCCCAAAAACCCCACCCTTCCATCCCTTTAAACCCCTCCACCCCCACACCTGCTTGTGACCACCCCCAAAATAACGACACAGACAACCGACTGGATTAAATTGGCCTCAGCGGCCGAAAAACAAAAAGTACAAACAAAAAAAATTTTATATAAAAATATTAACCTTAAAATATAAAACCAAACCCTTTGAAACAATACCCAATACAACACTCACAAACTATGGGGGAGAGGGCCTTGGAGCAAAAAAAAACCCCGGCGACCAAATCCCCCCAAAGGAAAAAAAACCCCCTACCCCACCTATTCATGGCTTGGGGGTCCAAAAAAACCATACTAAAAGGGTCACCCCAAAAATTTTCTTCTCCGGGATACCACCTGAAAAAAAACCCCCTTTGCCCAGGTCGAGTCAAAGTTCTCCAAACACTGAGGGAATCATACCCCGAATTATTCCCTCACCCAATATCCTCTTCCAACCATACAA
>JAODAL010079010.1:0-12718 GCA_025379985.1 Phyllomedusa bahiana | reverse complement strand
GTCTTTCCCCCTGACGTGATTTTGCTTGCGGGGGCGGCCGAGGTGCAGGGGAGGTACAGAAGCGTAGTCCGGGAATCGTAGTCGTGGGCAGCAGAAGGTCGGGGCAGGCGGAAATGGTTCGGAGTCGTGGACAGGCAGGAAAGTCAGGGCAGGCGGCAGAGGTTCGGAGTCGGGAAAACGTAGCAAGAGGTCTGGTACACGGTAGGGGGGAGAACCCCACTTGGGAACGCTTAGTTTAAGGGCACAAGGCAACATAGACCCAGCAGGGAAAGTGACGTGGTGTGCAAAAACTTAAATAAGGAACAGCGCCCCGGCAATTACCCAATTTTTACCGGCCACTGTCCCCTTTAAATGTATCGAAAAACAAGCGCACGCGCTTAGGGGCTGCGCACGCGCCATTCCGGCCGGCAGGGTACGAGGACCGGAACGGGAGCGGGGGCCAGGTGAGTGGAATGGGAGGGGTGGCGCCACGACCGGCAGTGCGGGTCCGCAGGGGCCCCCCGTCCCCACCGGGGACCCGCCGCGGGGAACGCGGGTGCGACCGCGGTCCGAACCACGGACCGCGGCGCAACCCGTTACAAGTACAATGATAACTAGTTTTAGGGTAAGTTCAGACGGCTTATTTTGGAATGCATTTCGCCACATATTGAGAGCATACTGCGCTCTAATACAAGCAAAATGTGCCCTAATCATTACGGCAATCCACAGTTCTCATAGAGAACTATGGATTACGCCTCCTCTCCCCGGGCGTACTATATGATCGTATTTAGTGGTGAGCAATTCGTCGACTATCGTTGATAATAGATTATCGCCGATGACCATTAAAGTCTATGGGAGAGGAACAACACCTTCATTCTTACACCCAAACAGGGCTGGAGAAGCTAGAATTAACATCCACAACAGTCCAATGGATAAAGTGCTACATCTTAGGCAACAAAACTTTAGTTATAAAAGCCACAGAAAAAAAGTCACAGACCCATTCACTGTCCCTGTCTTGTACCACAGAATGACCCTAAAACCTGCATGACCCAAAATTAAAAAGTGCCAGAAGGCAATATGATTTGAACCCTCATTTACTTAAACTGGACATTGAATAAACCCTGTCCTGGAACGCAGCATGAGCCCCAAACCTGCATGACCCCAGAATAAAAAGTGCCGTAAAAAGGAGTCTTTCAACCACCATTTTAGTTGAAATGGACATTAACTGTACCTGTCCTACGCCATAGCATGAGCCCCAAACCTGCATGACCCCAGATTAAAAAGTGCCGGAAAAAGGAGTCTTTCAACCCCCATTTCAGTTTCACTGGACATAGAACTATCCCTGTCCTGGGCCAAGCAATGATCCCAAACCTGCTGCCCCAGATTAAAAAGTGCCGGAAAACGGAATCTTTCAACCACCATTTTAGTTTCACTGTACATAGACTATCCCTTTCCTGGGTCACAGCATGAGCCCCAAACCTTCATGACCCCCCGATTTAAAAAGTGCCAGAAAAAGGAGTCTATGAACCACCATTTAGTTGAACTGGGCATTGACTATACCTGTCCTGGGCCACAGCATGAGCCCCAAACCTGCATGACCCCCAGGGTTAAAAAGTGCCGGAAAAAGGAGTCGTTCAACCACCATTTTAGTTTCACTGGACATTGACTATCCCTGTCCTGGGTCACAGCATGAGCCCCAAACCTGCATGACCCACAGATTAAAAAAGTGCCGGAAATATGAGTCTTTTAACCACCATTTTAGTTGAACGGGACGTTGACTATATCTGTCCTGTACCACAGTATGACCATTTAACCTGTCTGACCCACAGTTTAAAAAGTGCTGGAAAAAGGAGATCTTTGAACCACCATTTTAGTTGAACTGGAAAATAGACTATCCCTGTCCTGGGCCACAGCATGAGCCCCAAACTTGCATGACCCCAGATTAAAAAGTGCTGGAAAAAGGAGTCTTTGAAACCATCATTTTAGGGTTTTAACTACACAAAAGACTATCCCTTTCCTGGGCCACAGCATGAGCCCCAAACCTGCTTTACCCCCAGATTAAAAAGTGCGGAAAAAAAAAGGAGTCTTTCAAACCCCCATTTTAGTTTCACTGGACACAGACTTTTCCCTGTCCTGGGCCACAGCATGAGCCCAAACCTGTATGACCCCAGATTAAAAAAGTGCTGGAAAAAGGAGTGTTGGTGAACCACCGTTTTGTTCAATGGACATTGACTATATCTGTCTGGACCGCAGTATGACCATTAAACCTGTCTGACCCACAGATTAAAAAGTGCCGGGAAAAAGGAGTCTTTGAACCACCATTTTGTTGAACTGGACATTGACTATACCTGTACTGGACCGCAGTTGACCATTAAACCTGTCTGACCCCTCAAATTAAAAAAGTGCTGGAAAAAGGAGTCTTTTACCACCATTTTAGGGTTTAACTGGACTTGACTATACCTGTCCTGGGTAACCTACATCTGTTCAAGTCTTCCTGTACCTCCATTGTACAATTCAGAGGAATATTTGTATCAGCTATTTTGTGCATGCCAGTTTTTTAGTAGTTGAATTCTATAAAACACATTTTTAAAATAGGATGGAATCCCACCACATCTTTATTTCTCTTTTTTTAAATGTATTAAATGGGTTGTCTCACTACACAGATTGCTAGCTCTGTTAAAGATCTTGCAAAAACAAGTCATTTTGTAATATGTGTCCATTAACAGTGTCCTACCTATTCCTGTTTTTGACAGCACCATCACCCTTGAGCCACTTTTGACAATTGTGAAGAACAAATGTCTGTTAGAAACCACATTTTTTACAATAGGACCTGTAGTCTAGCTACATTTCCCAGCAAAATGCCCCCCAAAAATTCAAAACATGACCCTAGAGCCACTTTTGACAATTGTGAAGAAGATGTATATATATATATATAAAAAGACGATCGCGCTCTGTTCGCTGTATAAGGTGCCAACTTAATCACAAGCAGTCCCCAAATAATCAAATTCCAAAATATGCAACCCCCATGCAAATAATATAAAACAGTGTAAAACACACCTGTAATAGTGCAACCACTTCCCCAGAGATTCTCACTGGATGCTCACATCAGCCAGGAACCTCGCACTAATCCAGGTTTCTGTCCACTTAAATCTTCAGTTGGTGGATTTGTCAGAAATAATATATAAAAACATACAAACAGTGTGGTGTGTTCACCGCTAATACGCTCCGGCCGGCAGCGTGCGGTATCCACACATACAGGCTAACAGACTAGAGTGACGTCACTAAGGCTGTAGCTAACGAAAGCCGAACAGGCATACAAGACCTACACGTTTCAGAGAATAACGATCTTCTTCATCAGGGTATAATGCCTGGCTTAGTCTGGGCCTTATATCTGTTCCACACCCTGTTTGTTACAGATGATGTTACTTAAAAGACAATCAAGAATACATTTCCCTAACCTTTAATATATTCTACCTCATAAAACAAAATAATAAATACAATAAATAATGCTGCAATAAAAAACAACAATATGCACATTAATGTGCAAAGGATTAAAACAATCACTGGGAATGCTGTCCCCATTTAAAATCCCAAGGAAAAAAGGAAAAAGAGGGGAGAGAGAAAGAAAGAAAAATTCTCAGATTTTTTTTTTTTTAAACGAACAACCTTAAAACACAAATAGTTCAATATCTGAATTCAAACCATTTGGTATTTGTGAAATTGAAATAAAAAAAATAAAAAAATAAAAAAAATAAATAAATAAAAAATTGAAATGAGATCCGACAGAAGTTTATTTGAAATCATTAAATAATCTGTGTATTAAAAGGGATAGGGAATTGGGAAAGTTCTTAATAGAGAGAATTTTTTAAATATTGGAATAAAACTCCAAGGATAGCAGCATTTTTATTAAACTCCCCAAAATTCATAAAAACCAAGATAATCCGCTAGGAAGATCCATCATTTCGGGCATCAGCTGTTTGACAGCCAACATGTCTGAATACATAGATATCCAACTACAACCCTTAGTAAAAAAGCTTCCCGCATATCTAAAAGATACCACTCACATTTTAGATGAAATTAGTAAAGTAAAATGGAAAGAAAACTATATACTTGTACATTAGATGTCACTTCTCTTTATACAACAATTCAACATTTTAAAGGGGTGTGAGAATTTTGAAATATTTTTTGATGAAAAGTAACATCTTTAATGATATACAGACAGACTATATAGTAGAATGTGCCTCTTTTATATTGGACATGAAAAAACTTTGAGACTCTTGGTTCACATATTTTGATCAAAAGATGTTTAAGCTGCACACGACTTTCAACGTGATCTCAAATCGGGCGTCCTATCCATCTTTACCTCTCAATCGAGCCAATCGGGCCCTCCCGCTGGTCAACCGACCCCCATTATTCAGAAGAGAGAGAGAAAAGAGAGAGAGAGAGAGAAGAAAAAAAAAAAAAAAAAAACACCCAACCTGCAAAGCTGCCCTTCTTATGACAGCCTGTGAGAGTGGGCGGGGACAGAAACACAAAATGGAGCACCCCTTCCTTTCCATCTAGGTTAAAATCAATGTACACCAAGTATAAACGTATGTTTCTGCACACAAAAAACATTTCGAAAAAACGTATGAAAAACCCTGGGTGCCACTGGCGGGGCTGCGGCACACATGTAAACTATACATTGTACGCACACCAGACCGCCGCCAGCGGCAAAATTTCTGCAAAAAGGGCAATACACTCCCGTGGAATCCCTAAGAACATTTATGCTATCTATCCATACATGAAAAAACTTTGAGACTCTCGGTTCAATATTTTGATCAAAAGATGTTTAAGCTGCCCAGGGACTTTCAACGTGATCTCAAATCGGGCAGTCCTATCCTTCTTTACCTCTCAATCGAGCCAATCAGTCGTGGGCAGTTTTAAACATCTTTTGATCAAAATATGTGAACCGAGAGTCTCAAAGTTTTTTCATGTATGATAGATAGCATAAATGCTTCTTTAGGGATTTCCACGTAGTGTATTGCCCTTTTTGCAGAAATGTGCCACTGGCGGCGGTCTGTGTGCGTACATGTATAATTACATGTGTGCCGCAGCCCTGCCAGTGGCACCCAGGTTTGCATACGTTTTTTCAGAAATGTTTTTGTGTGCAGAAACATACGTTATACTTGGTGTACATTGATTTTAACCTAGATGGAAAGGAAGGGGTGCTTCCATTTTGTGTTCTGTCCCCGCCCTCTCTCACAGGCTGTCAAAAAGAAGGGCAGCTTTGCGGGTTTGGGGTTTGTTTTTTTTTTTTTTTTTTCTCTCTGAATAATGGAGGTCGGTTTTGACCAGCGGGAGGCCTGATTGGCTCGTTTGAGAGGTAAAGATAGGATAGGACTCCCCGATTTGAGATCACGTTGAAAGTCGTGGGCAGCTTAAACATCTTTGATCAAAATTTTGTGAACCGAGAGTCTCAAAGTTTTTTCATGTATGATAGATAGCATAAATGCTTCTTTAGGGATTTCCACGTAGTGTATTGCCCTTTTTGCAGAAAATGTGCCGCTGGCGGCGGGTCTGTGTGCGTACATGTTATTAATTACATGTGTGCCGCAGCCCTGCCAGTGGCACCCGGGGGTGCATACGTTTTTTCAGAAATGTTTTTGTGTGCAGAAACATACGTTATACTTGGTGTACATTGATTTAACCTAGATGGAAAGGAAGGGGTGTTTCCCCTTTTTGTGTTTCTGTCCCCGCCCACTCTCACAGGCTGTCATAAGAAGGGCAGCTTTGCAGGTTGGGTGTTTTTTTTTTTGTTTTTTTGTTTTTTTTCTCTCTGAATAATGGAGGTCGGTTGACCCAGCGGGAGGCCTGATTGGCTCGATTGAGAGGTAAAGATAGGATAGGACTCCCCGATTTGAGATCACGTTGAAAGTCGTGGGCAGCTTAAACATCTTTTGATCAAAATATGTGAACCGAGAGTCTCAAAGTTTTTTCATGTATGATAGATAGCTTAAATGCTTCTTTAGGGATTTCCACGTAGTGTATTGCCCTTTTTTGCAAAAAATGTGCCGCTGGCGGCGGTCTGTGTGCGTACATGATAATTACATGTGTGCCGCAGCCCTGCCAGTGGCACCCAGGTTTGCATACGTTTTTTTCAGAAATGTTGTTGTGTGCAGAAGCATACTTTTATACTTGGTGTACATTGTTTTTTAAACCTAGATGGAAAGGAAGGGGTGCTTCCATTTTGTGTTTCTGTCCCCGCCCACTCTCACAGGCTGTCATAAGAAGGGCAGCTTTGCAGGTTGGGTGTTTTTTTTTTTTTTTTTTCTCTCTGAATAATGGAGGTCGGTTGACCCAGCGGGAGGCCTGATTGGGGCTCGTTTGAGAGGTAAAGATAGGATAGGACTGCCCGATTTGAGATCACGTTGAAAGTCGTGGGCAGCTTAAACATCTTTTGATCAAAATATGTGAACCGAGAGTCTCAAAGTTTTTTCATGTATGATAGATAGCATAAATGCTTCTTTAGGGATTTCCAAGTAGTGTATTGCTCTTGTATATTTGAACACAACTATTTCATATATGATGGACAATATTTCTTGCAAACTTGGGGCACAGCTATGGGTACCAAATTTGCCCCTACCTATCCCAATTTATATGAAGGTGGTTGGGAGGAAAAGACAATTTTCCAGGGGGCCAACTGAGGAAGATATACCCTTTATGGAAAAGGTTTATAGACGATATTCTATTTATTTGGAAAGGATCTTTGGAATCATTAAATTTTTTTTTGGAAGAAATAAATAATAATGAATTTTTTTTTAACATTCAATTCAGAAATAAGTAGAACCGCTATAAACTTTTGGATTTTTAAATATATTCATAGAACAAGAAATTCTACAGACAAAAAGTTACCATAAAAAAACTGACACCAACAGCTTCATACCATCCCCCAGTTGCCATCTTACTAGTGTTTTTTCAATATACCAAAAGGGTCAATTCTTGCGGATACGCAAAAATTTGTACAAATGTTCATCATTATGAGGAAGAATCCACAGACTTTCGAAGCAATTTATTGCTAGAGGATATTGTGGGGAAAATGTTGAAAAAAACAAAAAAGAAATAAAAAACATTTCCTAGAAATATACTTTTAAAAGAAAAGAAAAATTGCAAATACCGGAAATATGGGCATTTTGAGGAAGTAACTAGTCTTCCGATTGTGATTCAATATCATGATTAAAGCAATATTTTCAAAGGGAAATTTTAAAAAAAATTGGAAAACTTCTGAAACAGGATAAATGGTGGGGGAATAATTTACCAGATGTTCCCAAAGTAGTTTTTAAAAGAGCTCGTAACTTGGGAAAAAATTAAGCCCCACTATATGTTCTAATAAGTTTGGGAATGGCAGAGTGAATGAAGTACATAAAGGATTTTTTTCCATGCGGGAAAAAGTTACGGTTGTAAAAACTGTAATATGAGTAGTAAAAAACAAAATGGTAGAATTTCTGCAATGGAATGAAAGGTTTGAAATAAAAAACTTCATAACCTGTCAATCAAAAGGCATAAATATATGCTATAAAGTGCCCATGCGGAAAAATATAAAGGGGCAGAACTAACGATCCATTAGCCACCCGCATGAGGGAGCATGTATACAAAATAAGAAGAGGCTATCTGGGACAACCCATTATCAAAACACTTTAAATTCTACATCAAAGTTCATTAGTAAATACTGTCTTTTTTGGCATCGAGAGTGTGAAACTGGACTGGCGAAAGGGTGATTTAATAAAATAAGATGTCCAGAGCAGAAACAAGGTGGATTTTCAATTTGAATTCACAAAAAACAAATGGTTTTGAATTCAGAAAATGAACTATGTGCGTTTTAAGGTTGTTCGTTTAAAAAAAAAATAAATCTGAGAATTTTTCTTTCTTTCTCTCTCCCCTCTTTTTCCTTTTTTCCCTTGGGATTTTAAATGGGGGCAATTCCATGATTATTTTAATCCTTTGCACATTAATGTTTCATATTGTTGTTTTTCATTGCAGCATTATTTATTGTATTTATTTTTTGTTTTTATGAGGTAGAATATATTAAAGGTTAGGGGGAAAAGTATTCTTGATTGTCTTTTAAGTAACATCATCTGTAAAAAAACAGGGTGTGGAACAGATATAAGGGCCCCGACTAAGGCCAGGCATTATACCCTGATGAAGGAGATCGTTATTCTCTGAAACGAGTAGGTCTTGTATGCCTGCTCGGTTTTCGTTAGCTACAGCCTTAGTGACGTCACTCTAGTCTGTTTTGCCCGTATGTGTGGATCCCGCACGCTGCCGGCCGGAGCGTATTAGCGGTGAACAACACCACACTGTTTTTTGTATGTTTTTATATATTATTTATGGACAAAACCACCAACTGAAGATTTTTAAATGGACAGAAACCTGGATTTGTGCGAGGTTCCTGGCTGATGTGAGCATCCAGTGAGAATCTCTGGGGAAGTGGTTGCACTAAATTACAGGTTTTTTACACTGTTTTATACTATTTGCATAAGGGGTTGCTATTTTTGGAATTTGATTTTTTGGGAATGCTTGTGATTAAGTTGGCACCTTATACAGCGAACAGAGCGCGATCATCTTTTTATGCATATACACTTTTTATTTCTATTAGAGGATTGCAGCAGGAGATTTCCTCTGACGATATTTGTGCAGGTTGTTCCCTGAAACACCTGGCGCTTGTATCTAAAGTAGTAGTTAATTGTGAAGAACAAATGTCTGTTAGAAACCACATTTTTTAGAATAGGACCTGTAGTATTGCTGCATTTCAAAGCAGCATGACCCAAAAAATTATAAAAATGACTTCTCAGCCCCTGTTAAAAATTGTGAGGGAGAAATGTCACTTTAAAAACCACATTTCTGTTCCAAAGAACCATGATTATAGCTGTATCTCACAGCAACATGACCTCAAACCATTGACAATGCAAAAACTTCTTAAGATAAAGTGAGTAAAATGGAATACGGTGTTGTCATGAAACCTTGTTTGTCTTTTATAGTCTCCTCACAGCAAAACCAGCAAAATGAACTTTTGGGAGCTGAGAATAAAAATTGCAGTAAGAAATGATCATTTTAAAAAAAAGTTTTCAAGAGGACCATTTCTGTTTAAGAAGGAATGTGAAGTAGACCGGCAACTAATCGGTGGAGAAATTGGGGGCCACAACTCATCAGAGATCCATGCCTGATCATCTTGATGAAAGTCAAATGATCCACATTATCGGGGAAAAGGGACGGATGCGTTTGTCTGTAATGACTCCTCCAGCTGTGCTGAAGCTCCGCTCAGATATGACGCTGGCTGCTGGGCGGGAACAACACCTCTATGGCGTGGCGAGCGAGCTCGGGCATTCATCCTTTTTTGGATACCCAGAAGTCGTTGGGTCCAGAACACATCCAAAAAACATCGGTGTTGAGACGCAGATAGTCGTGGACCATGATCTTAAGCTGGTCTCTGTGTGTTGTATGTGTGCCTTGCATTACATGTGTTGGTGAGGTGGTAAATAAAGATTGCCAGAGGTCACCCATTGGCTTCTCCCACTTTTGCCTGCTGCTCCCCGTACGGCTACTTGGCACTCTACTGCTGTCACGTCACTGACGTTGTTCCACCGTGACATTTGAAGAACGTGAAGCAGACGAAACAGATGTCTCCAGTTGATTCAATCAGCAAAGTCTCCATTTCCTGCATTTTACTCTCTATTTGGGTGGGTGGAAGGAAAGTGCTGAGTTTGTACTTGTCCCGGGGGATCCAGGAGGGTGCCTCCCAGTAACTGTTGTTCATTCAATTTTGATGGCCTTAATGCGAGGATCATGTTGGAGGAAATGGGAGCATCCAAGCACTCATGTAGAGAAAGGAGCCTGATTTTCCCAAGCCTCTGGGTCGAGGGGCACTAGCAAACTGATCTTTCCCCATCTTCCTCCCTCCGTCTCAAATTCGCGGCCAACCTCTTTCCAAGCGAGGGACGACAGTAACGGGCGGTTTTCCAGGAAAACCTCCTCCTGGTCCCCGAACAACTGCCAAAGAAGACTGATAAAAATTGTGAAAACTGTCGGGGCTTGTGGATTCGATGGAGGGGGCTCCGTGTCCGCATCTGTGGGCCGTTCCTTCTCCGTCGCTGGCGGGGACCTGATGTTTCAGAGTGTCCAACGATCGTTCCAGAACTAAGATCACCACAATGCTCATTTCTGACAAGGGCATTGTTCCGCACTGACCATTTTGGTGGCTCTTCAAAACTGGCAAGGATGGTGCAGAGCTCTTTCACCTGCCTCCATTCTTGGTGGCCCCAACACCCCGAGGTCCGCACCGCTGCTTGTCAGGCCATGTGGGCACTTTGTACTGCGTAATGGCATTTCGCTGCGCCCACAATCGCTGGAGCATGTGGAGGGTGGAATTCCAGCGTGTTGCCACATCAACAATGAGACGGTTGATGGGAAGGCCGAGCTGACACTGCAACGCAGCCAGGCGGGACGAAGCAGGGTGCGAACGGCGGAAAGTGCAACTCAGACCTCGAGCCTTCCTCACCCCAAAGTGAAAAACACTAATTAAATTGTGTAGGGATAATAAAACATGGTTTTTGCACCAAAAAATACACCTCGGTGACTACAAAATTGCTGTGTTAAAATTTAAGTCAATGGGCTTATGAACAAAGCGGGGACTGCGCAAAAGGAAAAACACGTAATTAAATTGTGTACGGAAAAATAAAAGGCTTTTTTTGCCCCTATCAATCCCGGGGGTGACTAAAAAAATTTTATTCAAATTTAAGTGCAAGGGGGCCCTTATGAACAAAACTGGCGGGCCCCAAAGTAAAAAACACTTTTAATTAAATTGTGTACGGAAAAAAAAAGGGCCCTTTTTTGCACCTATCAATACACCTGCGGTGACTACAAAATTGCTGTATTAAATTTTTATGTGAAAGGTGGCTCTATGAACCTAGCGGACTGGCCAAAGTGAAAAACAGTAATTAAATTGTGTACGGATAAAAAACATGGGGTTTTTGCACCTAAAATCACCTGCGGTGACAAAAAAATTTGCCTGTGTTCAAATTTTAAGTGAAAGGGTGGCTTATGAACAAAGCTGGACGCGCAAAAGTGAAAAACACTAATTAAATTGGTACGGATAAAAAGGTTTTTTTTTGCCCCCACAATACACCTGGGGGTGACTACAAAATTGCTGTATTAAAATTTTAAGTCAAGGGGGCTCTAGAACAAAACGGGGCTGCCCCAAAGTGAAAAAACGAAATTTAAATTGTTTATGGATAATAAACGTTTTTTTTTCCTTATAAATACCCCTCGGTGACGAAAAAAATTGCTGTATTCAAATTTAAGTGAAAGGGGTTTTATGAACCCAAAGCTGGACTCCCCAAAGTGAAAAACACGTAAAAATTGTTTTGGGTAATAAAACGGGGTTTTTTTGCCCCTTAAATACACCTGTGGTCTACAAAATTGCGATTAAAATTTTAAAGTGAAAAGGGGGGCTCATGAAAAAGGGGACTGCCCAAAGTGAAAAACAGTAATTAAATTGTTACGGATAATAAAACGTGGTTTTTTGCACAAAAAAACACCTGCGGTGACTACAAAATTGCTGATTAAAATTTTTAAGTGCAGGCCTCTATAAACAAAACTGGGCCGCACTTAGTAAAAAAAACACCTATTTGAAATGTATACGGAAAAAAAAGTTGAGTTTTGCCCCTATCAAATACACCTGCAGTTACTAGAAAAACTCTTATCCTAATATAATAAGGCTGCACAAACATACAAGTAAATTTCACCAAAAACGCCAAAAACGTTAATCAAAACCCATTGAAGCAGGGTCAAATCCGTCTGGGCGCACAATATCCACCCCTCCTTTCAAAAGCCTGCCTGCCATCTTCTGTCTTTTTCGCCCTCAGCCCCCCCGACTGTACAGCGCTAGATGCCCTTTTAAAAATTTCTCAGCCTAAGTAACTAAAAACTGAAAACCTAATCTACCTAAGTTCTAATGTTCACAGCTAAAAGCTATTTTGCTGTGTGAACAAATAGAACAGTTTCGCTGAGCTGTTTGACAGAGAAAGCACACATCCTGCTCTTTGAGACACAGACACACACTGAGGCTGAACAGGAAGGGCTGTTCTATGTAAAAGAAGTCATTTTGTAAAATTTTTTCCAGCCAATCACAACCATACAACCCCAAATCATGACGCGCTCACCCTGCTCTATTCTGTAACGATTTGCTGGCCCCCAAAAATGACAAGAACGCTAAAAATGGAGCTTATTAATAGATTATGCGCAGTTTTTAACCTCATTATCGCGTGATCGAAAAACCCGTCAACATAAAAACCGTGCCGATTTCAACTTGTCGTAATAATACTCAACATAATCATATTGTATTCGGGGAGATAATTGACATGTCTTACCGAAAAAGCGTCGCGAGTAATGCATGTCTTTGGGTCGGCGGGCTGCTGATCAGCGCAACTCCCGAAGAACCGGCTTAATTGTGGGAGTACGACCCGCAATTAAGCCAAAACATCCCCTTTAGAAATAGGAAAATAAGCTATGGATTTGGCAAACAAGTCCACTTTAAGGGTGGAGGGTGAGGGCTTTTTTTTAAAAAACCTTTAAATCCATCCGATCTTTGCCGCGGTGTCTAAATTAATGAAGAAAGGTGCTGCGCATTGTCCCTCCCCCTCTGCTATGAGATTGAGGGGAAGGTACTTATCCATTACCATTGAACATTTTTAAAAATTATAAA
>JAODAL010079009.1:0-12718 GCA_025379985.1 Phyllomedusa bahiana | reverse complement strand
CCCCGTTGGGTCCCCAGTCCATTCTGCTACGTTTCCTGCCCCTTTCGGGTTTCCCGCCTGCCCGGGCCCGTCTGCCTGTATTGACTACGAACCTTGCCGGGGGCCTGCCCGGACCTCCTCCCTTTTGTCCCGACTACGCCTCGGGAAATTTCCGTTTTCTTACTCCGCGGTACCCCCGCCCCCAAACCGGGCAACCCGTAAACCTTTCCGGGGGTTAAGGGACCTGGTAGCCTCCCCCCGCGGGGCAAGTCCTTTCCCGCTTTGCGGCGGGGTTTCTGGTGAATACCGGGGGCCTTTAAGACTCCTTTTCCCTGGCGGGGCCCTTAGCTACCATCGCTTGCGGTGGTCCAGGGGAATCCACCTGTTCGTTAAAAGAAATGAGAAATTACTACAGGTTTATTATAAAAAAAAATTTTGTTTCAAAACCAGACTTTTGGGTTTTCAAAAATTTTCCAAAAGGGGGCTAAAGGGTTTCTTTGTTTTTGAATTTTTGGGGGCATTTTGCTTTGAAACCCAGCTTTTATTTAAGGCCTTTTATAAAAAAATTTTTGTTTTCAAACAAAACTTTTTTTCTTCCATTTGTCAAGGTGGCTAAAGGGGTTTGATGGTGCTGTCAGAAACAGGTTGGGAAAGGAAAATGTTAAGGGGAAACATATTGCAAAATGATTTGGGTTTTTGGGCAAAGATCTTTAACATAGTTTTAATCCTGTTTTTGAGAAAAACCCATTTTTTTTAAAATTTAAAAAAAGAGAAAAAAAAATACATGGTGGGATTCCATCCTTTTTTAAAAATGTGTTTTTAAAATTTTTAAAACTACAAAAAAAAACTTGCATTTAAAAAAATAGCTGGTAAAAAAATTTCCCTTGAATTGTACAAGGGAGGGTACGAAAAACTTAAACCAGATGTAGGTTTTTAAAGAGGACTTTGGAGTATGGACACGGACAGAAAAACAAAGTACAGAAAACAATTTCCCTCCGGGCACGTTGATTTAAAAATGAGAAAAAAGAATGCCAAAAAAAAAAGGGCACCTGGGGTGGAAAAGGGGAGGGAAGGTTTTTAACCACCAGTTTTTCCAAAAAGTAAAGCTCAATTGGTCCGCACTCATACGGAGGGGCAAGCGTTCCCCGGGTTTTTTGCTGTTTTACTGAGGAAGGCTGGAGTTCCCCCACACTTCCGTTTTCCCCCTTTTGGCTTTAGCACGACATTTTTTTGTTGCTGCGTCATCAGGGCATTTTAACGGGGTGTTTTAAAAGATGACGGACGGGCCGCCCGGGCTTTTCACCGACCAACTGTAACTTTCCCGGGCCCCGGGTCAAGCTGTGGACAGGATAGGTATTGTCAATGTCCAGTTCAAAAAAATGGTTTGGTTTTCAAGACCCTTTTTTTCGGCACTTTTTAATTTTGGTGGTCCCGAAGGTTTTAGGTCCCTACTGTGGCCAAAAGGGCAGGGGGGCATTTTATGTCCAGTTCATCTTAAAATGGTGGTTGAAAGGGGCCCTTTTTTCCGGAAATTTTTTAATCTGGGGGGTCAGACAGGTTTTTAATTTGGGCTACTTTTGGGGGCCCGGATAGGGACGTATTTGTCCGTTCAAATAAAATTTGGTGGGGTTTAAAGACTCCTTTTTCCCGGGATTTTTTTTTAAACCCGTGGGTCAGACAGGTTTAAGGGGGTTTATGCCGGTTTCCCGGGCGGGTTTTTCAATGTCCGTTCAACTAAAAAAGGTGGGTTTAAAGAAATCCCTTTTTTTCCGGGGACTTTTTTAATCTGGGGGTTTAGGGCAGGTTTTAATGGTCATAAATGTTTGGCCCCGGACAGGGCAGGATATGTCCCGTTCAACTAAAAAGGTGGTTGAAAGAATCCTTTTTTTTTCCCCGGACAATTTTTAAACTGGGGGTCGACGGTTTCTGGTCATTTGGGGGTCCAGGACGTTTTAGTCCCCGTCCGTTTTTAAATTAAAAATGGTTTGGTTTAAAAAAAATCCTTTTTCCGGCACTTTTTAATCTGGGGTCATTTCAGGTTTTTTAAAAAGGGTCATGCTGCGTTCCAGGAAAGGGGTATTCAAAGGTTTCCGTTAAGGTTTAAAAATTTTGGTTCAAAATAAATTTCTGCCTTTTGGCAATTTTTTAAATTTTTGGGTGATGCAGGTTTAAGGGTCATGCTTTTTTGGTTTCAAGACAGGGATAGTGTTATGGGTTTTTGGGGACTTTTTTTCTGGGCTTTTTATAGCCTAAATTTTTTTGCCCAAGATTTTAGCAGGGATCATTTGACTGTTGTGGATGTTTTAAATTTAAAACTTCCCAGCCCTGTTTGGGTGGGAAGAATTTAAAAGGGGTTTTTTGCCCCTCCCCCTTAATTTAATGGTCATCCTCATTTTTCGAATTTTTACTATCGGAAAAAACCTTATCGATGGTGGCCGACTAATGGGCTATCGCCCCATGTCGTTTGCCAAAAGTTTAAACCGCTCAAAATAGTTATTATTTTTTATGTGGACAGCAGTTTGGCCCTTTTTTAAAACCGGAAAAAATCCCAACCCGCTTAAAAATATGTTTCCCTTTCCCATGTTAATGTGGGTTTTTCCCCTGAAAAGCTTTTTCCCCCCACCCCGTCAAATAAAAAATTTTGTAAAATAAATTTCTATAGTTGGGGAAATTTTGGGCCCCGGGTTAGGGGCAGTGGGGCTGAAGGGGGTAAATTCTATTTAAATTTCATGGGGAACTTTAAAAATTATTGGGGGGGTTTTGTCAACGATTGGCTTTGACAATGAGGTGGGGGGCCATTTTGTGAATAGATTCACAAAAATCACTGGGTTTTTTGCATAAAAATCAAAAGTAATTACAACCTTTTTTTTGTTTTATCCTTTTTTCTATCAGGTTTATGCTTTTTAAAAGGGTTTTTTATATAACGTTTTTTATAAATATAGATAGTGCTTTTTTAATTAAAATGTTTTACCCTTTTAAAAACCTGGCTCCTTGATAAATTTTGGGCATTTAACCCCCAAGCCTTTGTTTTGACTTTTAATTTCATGTGGTTTAGAATATTAACCAATGTTTTTTAAAAAATTTCTTGTTTGAAATTATCCAGGTAGACTGCATTTTTTTCTGTACAGGGAATTCAGTATTTTACTTCTTCTTGTAGACTACTGCAGTCCATGTATGTCCAAATTTGTTGTTCAGTTAGATTAAAATATAGCTGAGTAAGGATAAGATAACCAGCATTCCTTTGGGGTCCCATTGTTCGGGTTTAATGGCAGCGGCGCAATTAAGTGATCTCATCACGCCGCTGCCTCTCCTCGGACGCACAGCCCGGTCATTCTGCATAAGGCTGTGTGGCCTATTTGCCCTTTTTCGGAAGGGGCTCCTTGACGTGGGGAACGTTGATGACGTCAAAAACCCCCCAAATGTCGAGCGAGTGGAAAAGGGGTTCACTTGGGGAAGGGGGTAAGGTAAGTTTTTTGTTAAATTATTTTTTTTTTTGGGGGGGTTTTCCCTTTTTGAGGGGCCCTTTAAAAATATGTGGGCCCAATTGAGGGGGGCCCCATATATACCTGGGCCCTTTCTGAAAGGGGCCCCTTTATTTTACCTGCCTTTTCTGAGGGAAAATTTATACCGATAAGTTAAGGGGGTGCCTTTAAAAGTAAAGGAAATTTTTAAAAATATTTGTGTTCCCAAAAATCTGCAAAGGGGCGAGTGTTGGGAGGGGAAAAAAGTCAGCATGAAAATGTGGACCCGGATGGAGGAAAAAAAGAGAAACGTGAACGAACCTTTATCAGAAAAAACATCACCTGGGAGTCACTTTAAAAATACCTTTAAAAAGTAATACTTTTATGTGTCAAAGTGTAATGGTTTTTTTTCAGTTAAAGGTTTTTTTGGCTGGTATTTTTCAGTCCCCCTATTTAGTGGGTGATATGTGGTAATGGTTTTTTGGGTTTTTATTCAGTCACTATGTGGGGGGTGAAAATTTTGGTCTTGGTTTTGGGGGTTTTGAAATTTTAAATCCCCTTAAAAGTGGTTGGTGATATGTGTCATGGGTTTTGGGGGCCTTGATTCAGTCACTATGTGGGGGGTAATATGTGGTCTGGTTTTTTGTGGGATTATTCCCGTAGTATGTGGTAGTATATGTGGTTAAAAAGTGTTGTAGTATTTTTTCAGTAATAAATAACAAGGGGCTTCCCGGTAAAAGGGAAAAAAAGGGTGGGACTTGTAAACCCCCAAAAAAAATGGGGTAAAATATTTTTTATTTTTTTTTTTTTTTTAAAATTTTTTAAAAGGGCCGTTACGATGGCATTCGGCAAATACAAAGTTAAAACTCCACCGCAAGCTTATGCTTTTCGAGTCAGATGATTCTTAATCAAAAGCATTTTAGCAGACAAATTTGGGGGGGGATTTTTTAAAAGGGAAAAGGCGGGGCAGATCACAAACCCCAAATTTTAAATTTGGGATTAATTATTTAATTGTCAAAATTTGTTGAAACTTTTCCCAAAAAATGAAAATGGTAGTAAAACTTAAAAAATTTTTTATTTTTTAAAGGCTTACTATTTGCTCTTTGTGTTTTTCTTTCACTTTTGTAGAAAAAATTTACTTTTTATGCTGCAAGATGAAAATTTATTTTGGGGCCCCTTTTTTTAAGGGATTGTTTGGGAACCCCCTTTTCCCTAAATTGGCTATTTGTAAATTTTTAAAAAAGAGTGAATTTGGGGACCCCATTTTTGTTGTTAAACAAATGTTTTGTCCTTATTCACAATTTGGGGATTTTAAAGTCAGTTGGGCCGGGTTTTGGGGAAAAGGGGGGTTTATTGGGGCTGTTTTTCTTCTTTTCTTTTTAAAAAGGGTCATTTAAGAGTGCATAGTTGTATGATTGTGTGAGTGTATGTCCCAGAACTTGGGCCTGTACACCATGACTGTACTTTGATACCTGATTGTTTAAAAGGGTTCAAAAACAATTGTGTCAGGGAAATTTTCCGGAGGGGGTCTCAATTTAAGCCCAAACTTTGCTTATTAAAGTATTTAAAATTTTAAATAGAAAGGCATTACCCTTTGACTTTCCATTTTTTACAGGAACCCCACCTAAGGAGGTCAGAAAAGCCCCAGCTTTAAATTTGGGCCCTTGGTTGGCTTTTTTTTCCCTTTTCGGACTTTCCCAATTTAAAAGGAAGAGGGGGGGTTCCTTGCCCTTTTAAGTAAAAAACTTCCTTTTTTTTAAATTGTTGACTAATATAATAATGATGTGATCCTGCATACCCAGATTCAGGATAAGAAGTATGTGCTAGGTGGTACCTACTGTATGTTCTTCCTTCATTTCAGAGATCTATTTTACATAAAGTAATTTTCTAAAAGTATCTATGTTCTGAATGCCCCCTCTTTGCTGAAAAGGAGTTTTTAAAACATAAACTCTTGATAGTCATTGGAAAAACAAACCCCCAAAACAAAACTCTCAATAAAACATTGTGTAACTGGCCTCATGGTTGGGTTTTAGAAAGGCTTTTAGACGCGGGGGGCCTTTCCCAACTTTTTTAATTTCCTCTTTCCTTTTAAAAAATTTGGGCCCTTTGCAAAACCACAGATTTGTTATCTAATTTTTTATCTGGAATCTTATAAGATCTCTATCGGCATCAGTTTGGTTTAAAAAATACGCCCCAGTAAAGTTAGGGGAGAATCATGAGATCAACACCGTGGACGGTGCCCCCCTTGTACAGGTAAAAAGTTTTAAACCGGGAATCTTAAAGAAATTCATCTATCCGAACATCAGCGGGAAAGGGAAGCGGGCAGCAAAGATGGGAGAGATTTTCCTGAGATACTACACATTGGAGGTGGGGCCCGCCCCCTTTTCTATAGCCCACGGGCCCCAGATACTTCTAACTTTGCAGAAAAACTTTCACAGCTTAATTTTCCATTTGAAAAGAAAGTGTAAGAGTCAGTACTTTTCCAGGTTCAGGCCTCCCCCCCAAAAAGGGCCCCTGTCCTTCAGGGTTAACCTGGCACGGGAAAAAAATTCCATTCCTTTTTGGGTTGTTTTAACCCCCCCGATAAAAAACCCAATGGAAAACCTGCTTTCCCCAAATTGATTTCTCCCCTAAGTTTTATTCAGTTACAAAGCTATGTCTAAAAGGGGTGCAGCGTTCTCAAAACAAAATATTTAAAGCACATTCTAACAGACCTATGTTTTATAGGGTTATGGGGGTTTCTCTCACTAAAAAATTTCCAGGAATTGGGAAAATTTTACAGTTTTAAAAAATTAGCTATTAAAATCTATTTTTTCTTAAAAAATTTAAATTGGTAAAATAGGGGGTTTTCGGAGGGTAAAAAAAAATTTTTTTGCCCCTAATTTTGGAAAGAATAATCAAACCCGGCTCGGGGAAAAGTTTTTTTTTAAACTTGGTCTCCGGGCTCAGCGTTTTGCCCCATTTTTTCCGGCCCTTACAGTCAAAAAAATGTGTAAAAATCATATTTTTGGTGGCTTTTGGGGCCCCCCAGAAATCCCCCCAAAATCTTTGGGCATTACAAAGTGCGTGGGTGCCGATAATGGGGGAAAATTTTTGGAGTGTGCCCTATAATACTTTGAAAAAACCCCGGCTGCCCCTTTTTTTGGCCGAAAAGGGACACCAGAATATTGGCGCCCCCTTGAAAATACTTTTTACCCCTTTTGTTTCTCCATTTTTTCCTTTTTGTAGGGGAAAAACAAGCTTCTAAAACTTTTTCCCCTGTTTTTTAAAGTTCGGGGCCCTTAAAAGGGTTTTTAAATTTTTCTCTTTACCAATTTGTCCCAAAGATGGTCTCTTTGACCCTTTTTGCAAAATTGTAAAAAAACCTTTAATCTGCCACTTTTTGCATTATTTCTTTATCTTCAACTGGAAATTTGCTGTAATGCTCAGCTTGGGAAAGACTTTATAATGTGGATGTTTGGAAGCAATAGCTAGAAGGGAATGTCAATTAAACCTGTGTCCTCTTTTTATAAAGAAAGTATGCAGTCCTCACCTGGAGAGGTCACTTAAGAGATGGCAGAGGGAAAATTCCCCAAAATTTAAAAAATAGACATTTGGGGGTTTTTGCCCTCCTTTGGAATTTTAAGGTTTTTTAGTGCTTTGAGATCAGGCTTTATACAACCCTTAAAGGGGTTTTAAATTTAAATTCAGTGTAAACGGTAAAGTTTGTTAGATTTCATTTTGGGTAGTAGGTAGGTGGTTACGGAAAAACTTTATGGTATCTATATGGTCTGGGATTGCCTAACATTGAGAATCTTTTGAGCTAATTTTTCTCTTTTTCTTACCCCAAAAGGGGGGTTTTCCCCAAAATGTTTTAAAAATTGGTGAATGGGTTTTCGGGGGTCTGGTTAAAAGATCTTCTTCTGACAAAATATGAACACACACTTCATCGATTATTAATGATTTATTGCAGAAAATCTATCCTTCTTAAAAGGATATTTCCATCTAGCTGTTTCACAGAGCCTGCTCTTCCACTTCCTGTTTGGGGCTGGGGGTTAGCTCAAAGGGAAAGGTGATTGGCATATCAGCTCTGTTGTTCCTAACTGAGCCTATTAGAGGGACATTGGTGATAAAGGTTTTATTTAAAAAAAGGCGGGAAGGTTACGATTTAAAAGGGATAAAGCTTGTCAAGAAGAAACATAACCAAGCTCATGTGCTGCCGATAATTTTTACAGCAAAAGGATGTCCCGACCCCGCCCGGGTTTTTCGGCGGCCAGCAAAAGGAGGCGGGTTTTAAAGTGACATAGTGAAGCTTATGTACACGGGGAAGGGGAGTTTTAAAAAACTTTTTCTAGTTTCTAAAAAGTAAGAAAAATCAGAAAAAAATGTATTTAGCAATAGTCTGTATTACCTTTGCCTACATGTTTAAAGTTAATCAATATGGTAAGAAAACCCAATTTTTAAACGGGAAAGTCTTTTAAAAAATGTAAATCATGGGATGAATTTGTTTTTCATTTGGGGTTTAGAGGGTTTTTTCATTTTTGGGGGGTTTGGTGAGAGAGAAAGTGAGATTCTAGCTTGGGATTTATGCATAAAAAGGGTTTTTAAAGGGGACATTTTTTCATTTCAGCAAATAATTTCCCAGTGTTCCATATAGGGTCCACATTGTAATTTGTTATTATATTTGAAAAATTAAATTTCGCTTGTACTCCTTACCATACGTACATTTTTTCTTAGGGTCCTTTTTTAAAGCTTTTATTGCCCCCTTTTTTTTCTCCCCTGTATTTAAATTGAAAATTCCCAAAAGTAAATAACCGGGGTTTTTTTTGTTTTTTTTTTGTTTGTGTTTTTAGAAAATGCTAAAATAAATGCTTTAAAAAAAGGTAAAAGGGGAATCCTAATTTTCACAGACCATGGTGTGAAGTGCTTTTTACCAATTGAGAGCAAATGATTTGCACCCCCCAATATCATGTTGCTATCACTGCTATAATGGTTCTGTGCAGTCAGCCCTTTTGTAGGAGTAGTAATTTGGGGAAAAAACTCCAGGGTTTACTGCACCCCTTTAGACTCTGTTCGCCCAGGGACAAAACGGGACATGTGGAGTATAAGGAGGTTGAACCTGTCACACTACCTTAATGTGTTTTTTAATTAAAAAATTGTTTTGTGCAAAATTTCCATTTACTTTTTTAACTTTTAAAAAAGCATTGTTTCTTGCTTGATAAAACCTCTCTTTGAATCAGTTTTGTTTTTTTTTTTTATTTTTAAATTTTTTTTGGGCCCTGTGAAAAAGTACATTTAGGTTTTTGGGATTGAAGGGTTTAAACTTTATATCCGGGCCCAAAAAAACCACGCAAATAAACTGTGGTTATTGTCTCGAAAGTGTGTGTGTGTGTGCGCATTATAGTAATTTAAACTATTAATAATCAAATGTAGAAATATAATAGGTCATTTTATAATATGCAGTGTGATATAACATAATTTTTGGAAATAGTAAGGGATTTATCACTTGTATTTTTTTAGTAATGTAACACTATCAAAGAGCAAAAAAATATTGCAGGAGTAGGAGGATGTATCAAAGTCAGGGGTTTTAAATTTCCTTTTTTTTACAAAGAGCAATTTTTTCTGTACAAAAATTACACATCAAAATTGCACATCAAAATTGCACAACAATATTGCACATATGCACAGTGGCTTCAAATACACATAGCATTTTAGATATTCATCTTTGACATATATTAATTTTCCAAAAATTTTAATTTACTTTTCATTAGCATTTGTTAGCATACCCCTTTAAAAAACCTGTAGGGGATTTGGGGTTTCAAACTTTTTGGATATCCTTCCAAAAGGGCTTCTCAAAAAATCTTTGGGGTGGGAAAATTTTGGCCCTTTTCCTTCCTACAGAACTGGTGAAAACTGAGCCATGTTTTGTGGGTGGGCTTGCACACCTCCCTTTTGCAGCTTTGGGATCAAAAATTTAAATTGACTTGGTTCCCCTTAAAACCCATTTTTTGAAAACCAGTTTGCAGTATGTTTCGGGTCATAAATAACCCCTGCGCAGTAACAAGGCAGATTTTTATTCACATACATTTGTTTTTTTCACGCGCCCTATTACGCTTGAAAGTACTGACCGTCACTTCTTTTTATGGTGTTAATTCGCGCCTCAAAATCCAAAAGTAAAGTCACTTTTATCTGAGCGATGACGTAATTTTTTCTTGTACAAATTTTTTACCGTATTTTTCCCAGGGCCCTTTTTTTAGTATGTAATTTCACTGAAACCCCTCCCCTTTGTCTTCCCGGGGTAATAGTAAAATATTTATTTTCACAGTTAAAATAGTGGGCCCGATTGCAGGGGGAAGTATATCAGAAAGTAGGTGGTAGGTTAAAAAAAAAAGAGCTTTCAAACGGCACCCCACCCCGGAGCACTCAGACGGGGGGGAACGCAGTCCGGTTTTTAAAACACCCTTTTGAACCCCTAAGGGTGGTGGCCCGCAGAAAAAATAAAAAAGATGCAAAAAATTGGGCCCAACAAAGGGTTTGGCCGTGGGGACCCCTTTACAAAATTTATGCTTTTGGGCCCTTTATTTTTTTATGTACCCTAAATTTGGGGGTTTGTTTACAAAATGAAAAGGTATGAAAAAAGGCCTACGGCTGTTTTTGCCCTCACTGATGCTTCCCCGAGGCCATGAGGGAGATGACGTTTTTTAATTACATCTTAAACTTCCCCTTTCCCCTGGTCAAATTTTTAAAATTTAAAATACTTTAACAATACTCCACAATATAAAACCATTTGGGAAAACAAAAGCTAAAATTTTAAAAAAATGATGAAAGATTTCATTTCGGTTTTTTTAGAAATAATGGACTCAATTTTCACCCCGTACAAAAGAATCCTTTTAGCTTCAAAATTTCCCGTAAACTGATATGGGGCTATTCTTTCCCTTATTAGGGGGGAAAAGAATTGTTGTAGACCTGAACCCCTAAGCAACTAAATCATTTTTGTGGAAAATCAGGGATATGATTTTTCAATCCCTTTTTTTGTTTTTAAAGAATAAACTGGTTCTTTATTGTTAAAAAAAAAGATTGCATAGTAATTTAAAGATGGATGCATGGATTCTGCTTTCGGGGCCATTTTTGGGTTTCCCTTTGGTTTTAAATGACTTTTAAAAGATCTTTCTTCCCCTTTTTATAAAATTTGTCGTAGTTGTCTTTTTTCCATTTATATTTTTTGGGTACTGTTTTAAACCTGTTTTTAATTTATTTTGACAGGTGGAAAAGGGGAAAATTTTTTGGGGGGTTTTTGATGTCATCTCCTTTTATGGCCTCAAAGAAGGCCCTCAGCGACACAAAACGGCGTAGACCTTAATTCACCCCCTGGGGTTTTGTGGGCTACCTTTTTCCCTTTTGTATGTATTGAAAAATAAAGGTCAAGCATGATTTTATGTTAGTTCTATGGGCCCTCTATGTTTTCCCGGGGCTTTGTTTTCCGGGACCCAGGGGGAAAGAAAGTGTACAGCAAAAAGGGGATTCTAAAGGAAAAAAATTGGGAAATTTTTTTTAATTCTAAAAATAATACAAACCCAAAAAAATTTTAAAAAAAAATCCCCAAAAATTCAGCCCCAAAAATTTTTTTTTGTTTATAAAAGTTGAAGGAGAACCTGTTGTAGATTGTAAGCGTTTGCGGGAAGTGTCCTCTTTCTCTGTACCAGTTTGTTGCTTATCTGGTTGATAATAATTGTACTTCTTTTGTCTTATCATTTCAAACCCCTTTGTTGGTTGTACAGCGCATAGGATTGAATGGTGCTTTAAAATAAATAATGATGATATAACTGTTATTCCATACAGATAACCACTGGAGCTTCTGGATTGGATAGGGCCACCACGTAAGTGGTAAAGTAAGCTGATTTACAACAAGCCACAAAGGCCCCATGAACATGGCTGTCAAAGTGGTCCATGTATTCTAATATAATTTTATTATGCAAGCAGAAAGCTCATGAATACCTCTCCCAAATAATAGGAACCCAAAGCTATTGTAAATGACCGGATCCAAATCTAACTGTGAAATGCTCTTTATTGGCATACATCAATACTGTCTTCAGAAATTTTGGGGCAATGGAGTTCTCATTAAGAGCAGAATTGGTAAATTAATTTTCTGCTAAAGGGTTAAATTTTCCATTTAATGCATTTATGACATTTTTATAGGCTTTATGACATTTTTTATAGGCACAGAAGGCTGGTAGGCATTTTGCTGGCTCTCCTGATTCTTCTAGGAGAATCCAAGAAACCAGGTTGCTAAGTGGCAAGGTTTATGCATAAACAACCAAAAAGTGCTTGTTTTGGGGGCATGTTGTCTCTTTCATGTGTGTTCCTATGAGACAGCTATAGAGAAAGCCAACTGCTGGGCACGTTTTATTTATGTATTTAGTTTCTACAATTTCTCTCTTCTTAACGAGAACTTTGTATACAACAGTGAAATGGTTGTGACACCGCCATGATGCTGCGTCGAACTAGAACTGGCTACTATCTGCAGAAACTTGGGATTTTATTTTTAACAATTTTTCACAAACTTAAACCCCAAAAATTGTATAAAAAATCAGCATGATTCATAAAGTCTCCCAGAAAAACTGTCCTTGTTTCAAATAGCAACTAATTGCAGAGGAGCTATACATGCATGTTGGGTGATTACGAGGGTCTCAAATACTATTCATTTGTGGTCACCTGCTGAGGAATTAAGTTACCTTCCAGCACTAATGGCCATTGAACCAGATTTGTTATTAGTGTGTGATAGGTGTGGGTCACCTCTGGAACCTGCAACTATCTTGAGAATGAGCCCCAAAACGTCTCTAATTTGAACGGAGGGTAGTTGTAAATCAAGTTATTCAGCCATTTAGCTGTACTCAGAATGCTGATTGTAATGGATACAAGAGTTCTAACCACCTCTCTGTTCAAAATGGAGGTGGGACCCCCACCTATCTCACTTGATGGTATATCTTAATGATAGGCCATCAATGTGTATTGTGGGAATATCCCTTTAAGTTCTATGATCAGTACATATTACAAGGCAAACAAAATGAGAGGGTTCCCTCCTATTATCCCTGTCTTCCCCAACAATGCAAATGCAAAAATTCTAAACAAATAAATGCTACCATATACAAAAATGATGGCTGAAAAACTTTTGGCTTGCAGCGGTCCTCTCCATTCATTTTTTATGGTTTCGACCTTGGGATGTGGCTTCAAAGGTTATCCCGAAAGGCCTAACATCTTAATCACATGCCCAGGGGCCCGAATAGAAAAAAGGGTTTTGT
>JAODAL010079008.1:0-12719 GCA_025379985.1 Phyllomedusa bahiana | reverse complement strand
GTTTTGGAACTGAAAAACAAAAGGAAACCTCATATCCAGCCCCATCATCCCCTGTGTTATGTATAATGTCCCAGCATTCCTCTCACCCCTCATCATCCAGACCCATCATCCCCTGTGTTATGTATAATGTCCCAGCATTCCCAGTCACCTCTCCAGTCAGCAGCTCAGTGATCTTGGTGGTCAGTTCTAGGATCTTCTGTATCAGTGAATGAGGTGGAGGCTCGGGGCTCTGGGTGCTGCTCCTCCTCCTGACCACGGGGGCCACACACTCACCAGACGACTTCTTCACTACTGTGAAATTTCCTGGTAAGGGGAGACACTGATCACTACATAGATTCTAAGTAACCCTCACCTTTCCCATCATTCACCTGTTACTGATACAGATAAGAGCGATAAGCCACCTCTCCAGTAACCAAGTAGATGATCTCCAGGGTGAGGTCTAATATCCTGGTGGCCCTGAGGTTTCCGTCCTTGTCCATCCTTGGGGGTTCATTGATGAAAAGTGCCATTGTGTATAGCTGTGATTGTCCTGGACCTGAGGAACCTGAAGAAGACGAGGAGGATTGTGAGCAAGATCACACTCTATTATGTACATATGTATATATACCTACACTATAGTGGATACCCCGTTCCAGGACAGAGACTGGAACAGAAAATGAAGCCATTTAGGGGCCGAGTTCTTCTCCCAGGACAACTGATAAATATATAAAAATATCCTTCCGCTTCTTTGCGAGTGATGACAGGTGTATATTTATCATGCTGGATGCACATGTTATACTCTAACATCAGTCACGATTTAAGAATAAAGCGTGTAGAAAAATATATTGATAAAGATACTTATTACCATCTACCGAGAGAGACTTCATAACAGAGGGCCTAATATCTATGTATATAACACTATATACAAACTAATATGTGGCAGTGCCATGGGAACCCATGTTGCCCCATCCTAGGCAAACTTATTTATGGAAAAAACCCCAAAAAACAACCACTATAAATGCAAGGTTTTTGAAACCATAAATACTACACCGCCAAAAAAAAGGCAAAACCTCTAAAAAATTACAAAATCTTTATTTAACCAAATACGAATATACATAAAAATAGACACAACATACAAATAAGACAAAACACTGACAGCAATGTGGAAATTACCCCACAATGGACTCTATGTAGATCAATATGTATCAAAAATATATATACACCTGATGCAAAACACCTGGGTAAAGTAGTTTAACATATATTACCAAACAATTAATATATAACCAGGAGTGTAACTACTAAAATATTACCAGCAAATCACGATCAGGTAAACATTGTAGCTATTAGTAAGTAAAACAATACAGACCAAATGTGAGGCAGTGAACGAACCCCAACGCGCGTTTCACCACCCGGCCTCGTCAGGGGGTGACATGAACTGAGTTCTAATCCAAATTTATATAGCCCACCCCCAATAAGAAGAGACAAAATCACCCGCTGAATACTGACTGCAATCAAGGTCTCCACCTACAAAGTAAATCCGGACCACTCAGAATCCATCATCGGAGGTTTTGGAGAGCCTAATGGATGAACAACAAGGTGAAATAAGAGGTAGGTTCCCTGCATCTTTGCTTCCAAAATCTAATAAGTTTCCTCCTTTGTCACTATATCCAAATATTAGTCTTTTTGTTGATTTAGTTGAGAAGGAGTTTGAGAAAATCTCTTCAGGTATTGGTTTGGATAACTGTAGCAAAGAGGAGAGGATTGCAATTCGTGAGTTACAACAGCGGAAAGATATAGTAATTAAACCCGCTGATAAGGGGGGCAATGTTGTTCTGTGGCCAAGAACAATGTATGAGAAGGAAGCTCTAAGGCAGTTGCGGGATACATCACATTACAAGAAACTTACATATAATCCCCTCTCAAAATTCAGGTTGGAACTTTCGATTATTTTGGAAGACGCCTTAGCTAAGGATCTTATCACTCAACAACAATTCAACTGTCTTTTACCGATTGATCCAACGATTGCTACATTATATCTTCTACCGAAGATTCACAAGAATGCGGTAACACCACCTGGACGACCCATAGTATCGGGTAAGGGGAATTTATGTGAACCACTGTGCAAGTACATTGATCACATATTAAGACCATTTGTGGAAACACTTCCATCCTATGTGAAGGATTCAGCTGATATCCTTAGAAAGATGAAGGATATACAATTAGATCCGGATATGTTGCTAGTCGTGTGCGATATTGAATCACTTTATACATCAATTAAACATACGGATGGTTTGGAAGCAATACGTTTTTTTCTGTTTTCAACAAATTTTGAACCAAATTTTTGTGAATTCATTCTTATGTGTTTGGATTTTGTTCTCACCCATAATTTTTTTCTGTTTCGGGAGTCTTTTTATTTACAGCTACAAGGCACATCGATGGGCGCTTGTTGTGCGCCCACTTACGCTAATCTTTTTTTAGGGTGGTGGGAGAGAAAAATCTTTCTCACTGACCCGATCCATATGGTTGAGAAGGTCCAGGCCTGGAACAGGTACATTGATGATGTCATCATGATTTGGCATGGTTCTATTTCTGAATTGGACACATTCATGGTGAATCTAAATGACAACGATGTCAACATGAAACTTACATTTAAAGTTGGGAGAACAAATATGGACTTTTTGGATATTAGATTTGATGTTGATGATCAAGGTATTGTCCATTCTGATCTTTATAGAAAAGAAACAGCTGTTAATTCTCTGCTTCATGCAAGCTCAGCACATCCAAGGAAGCTTTTAGAAAATATACCAGTTGGACAGTTTTTGAGAACAAAACGGATTTGCTCAAGACAGTTGAATTTTGAAAAAAAAAGAGCGGCGAAAATCAACAAGATTTAAAGAAAGAGGATATCCCCCAAATGGATCAAGAAGGGGTTTATAACGTGAAAAGAGATGCTGATAAAACAAATTACTTACTGAAAAGAAAAAGAATTCAGAACAAAAAGGGGAGATTTTTATCCCTTTTAATTCAAATGGTATAAAATGGGGAAGCCTGATGAAAAAATTTGATTCCTGAATCGATCCGGTGTTTCAATATTTACCTCCTTTTCCCCCAAGCATCCAGACGGCGAAAAAACTTGGGGATCTAAAAGTCCGGAGTCACCCTGTGGGGAATTTTAAAATGAAACTTTTTTTGGTTTAAAAGGCCCACTGGGGTTGTTCACCCCGGGAAAATGTGTTGCGTGTTCCAAAAATTGATAGATCAAAACCTTTAAGAACCAAAGGGGAAAGGAATAAGGATCACCAACTCTTAAACTGTAACACCCTTGGGTGTATACATGGGTAAATGCCCTGGGCCCCGAAGTATATTGGGGTGAATCTGTCCCTTCAAAAGAGAGTTTGGGAACATGTGTTGGGAATGAGTCTGCGAAGACAGAGGGAAGGTGGTAATTTGAAAACGATTCCCAGCACTTTAAAGGGTGCTGACTGTTTCCAGCACTTACGATTTTTGGGCTTGACAGAATTTTTTTTTAAAAACGGGTGGAAATTGAAGAAGATCCTTGCCCCAAAGTGAGGTAGGTGGATTTTATGTTTTGGGGAAGGTCTCTCCCAAAAGGGGCCCTTAATGAAACATTAGCTTCGTTCCCTTTTTTTATAAAATTGTGTTGATTGTGGATTTTAATAATATATTTGTCATTGTTTTTATTCTTATGTTTATATATATATTTTTTATACTTGTGTCTTGTGTTCTGATGTTAATTATATATCTTTTAAGTTTTAGTGTTTTTCGTATGGGACTATGTTTGGAATATTTCTTCATTGGAGGAAAGAGGAAGGATGAATATTTTGGAGAAATTGTTGTTACCTGAATGGAAGAAAGAAGGGAAGATAAAACAGAAAGTAAAGGGAAAGAGAGAAGATAAGAAGATATAAGCAGCATCTATAATATAGAGACTGTTATGTAAATTATTAGTTCGTATATGGAGTGTTATCATATCCTCTTATGTAGTGTTAATCTTTATTTATGTTATATTAAGCACTGTATTTCACATTTTTTATGACAAATTATTATTACTTTTTTTTTTGTCAGGGCGGGTGCAGAAACCCAAAGTGGAAGCACCCCTTCCTTCCCATATAGGTTAAAATCAATGTACACCAAGTATAACGTATGTTTCTGCACACAAAAACATTTCTGAAAAAACGTATGCAAACCTGGGTGCCACTGGCAGGGCTGCGGCACACATGTAATTATACATGTACACACACAGACCGCCGCCAGCGGCACACTACTGCAAAAATGGCAATACACTACGTGGAAATCCCTAAAGAAGCATTTATGCTATCTATCATACATGAAAAAACTTTGAGACTCTCGGTTCACATATTTTGATCAAAAGATGTTTAAGCTGCCCACGACTTTCAACGTGATCTCAAAATCGGGCAGTCATACACTATCCTTACCTCTCAATAGAGCCAATTCACGGCCTCTCACTAGTGTACATTGATTTTAACCTATATGGGAAGGAAGGGGTGCTTCCATTTTGGGTTTCTGCACCCGCCCACTCTCACAGGCTGTCATAAGAAGTGCAGCTTGCAAGTCTGGGGTGTTTTCTTATTTTTTTTCTCTCTGTATAATGGAGGTCGGTTGACCCGGTGGGAGGCCCGTTTGGCTCTATTGAGATGTAAGGATAGTGTAGGACTGCCCGATTTTGAGATCACGATGAAAGTCGTGGGCAGCTTAAACATCTTTTGATCAAAATATGTGAACCGAGAGTCTCAAAGTTTTTTCATGTCTAATCAGAATGTGACCCACTGATATGTTAAAAAGTAGGAACTAGTAATGTATGGGGGCCCCAATTTATTTGGCTGTATGGTGCCTGAAACTGTTAATAGATGACTGATGTTAGACTGACTGATGAATGACTGATGTTAATAGATGCCTGATGGAATGTGGATCTCACATTGTCAAGGAGACGTGCTACACTTTACTAGTCAGTGACATTGGCAACCGGGCAACAAAATCATCAGAGATCCACGCTTGATTCATTTTGATAAATGTCAAACGATCCCCATCCTCTTTGGCCTCTTGATCTTTTGAAATGCCTTCTGACCCTAACTGCATTGTGTCGTCAAAGAGCTCTTCAGAATATGGATTATCTGGAGTGCTCTGTATATTGGGTTGTGACATTTGGCCTGCGTTTGCTACAGGGTGGACTGATGATGATGAAGACATTTGTGGTCGTGACTAAGAGGAAGAGGAGGTAAAACCGTTGGATACAGGTTATGTTAACCACTAAGGAACAGATTGGCGATGGTCCTGCGACTGACGATGTGCTTGCTTGTGTGTTGTTCGGAGCACTGGAAGATGTGCCTTGTCTCGTACCTCTAGCTCCACATCCTACACTCCTCTTTACTCATTACCTTCAAAAGCTATATATTAAAAAGCTAAAGATTTGGTAACAGACTCTTATTTCAGTGTCAATTTGAAAATCTGGAATTCAGATCTGTTCAGCTTGTGGTCTAAAAGTGTGGGCTCTATATTTACCAAGTAATCCATGATTTTTAGATATTACTGTATTTTTTATGTTACAGCTTAGAAGCAGGAGAGGACAGAGGAGAAAGCTTTGTGAGGGCTCAACCTGAGAATGAGGTAGACAGTGAATGCAGAGCAGATGACAGGCCAGCAGCTCTGTCAATCATGTGAAGTATCTGCCCACCACAGAGTCAGGAAGAAACGATATGTTCATACTGCGTCTTGTGTCCGTGTGAACATCCGCTTTTGTGATGCGTGTCTGGGTCCGTCTGAACGGACCCAGACACGCATATAACAATAAGCAGTGTGTTTAACACTGCCAGAAATGAGAAACACGCAGCGGCATTCACATGAGCGGTCGCCGATGCGTATTTGCATCGCGTCTGTCCGATGCGTCTTTCGGATGCGCTCCAAGAAATGACATGTCAATGCTTTGAGCGCATCCGAAAGATGCATTGGACAGACACGATGCAAATATGCAGTAAAACACACTGCTAATTGTTAGATGCGTGTCTGGGTCTGTTCAGATGGACCCAAACACGCATCACAAAAGTGGATGTTCACGCAGACGCAAGATGCCGTGTGAACATACCCTAAGACACGGCTTCAGAGCTTTCATGTCCTGACATGTTCACTCTTGAACAAACCGTAGTCTCTACAGAGACAACAAGGGAGTTGGTGTACTACAATATTGGTGAGAGTGTCCGGCGCTGGTGGCTGGCTACTGTACTCTCCAAAGATTGTGAAAATAAAGACGTAGAATTGACTTTTTTGAATCCTTCTGGTCCAGCGCCATCCTTTGTGTATCCAAGAAAACCAGACATTTTAAAAGTTAAGAAAAATCAGATATTAACTCAGGTGGAGCCAAACACCATGACAGGCCGTACATACTCTGACACAAAAGGAAATGGCCATTATTGCAAGTAGGCAGGGCCGGGACAAGGCATTTTAGTGCCCTAGGCAAGTACAGCCAATGGCGCCCCCCCCCCCAACTCCCAAAAAATGGCACCCCCCCCCCCCCACACTAATTCCTCTCGCCCCTGCGCCAGGTCCTGTCACTAATTTTCTGCACATTCCACATAGATCCCGTCCATCTCCTCAGCAGTCACTGCACAATGGAAATCAGAGCTGACAAATTTGCGTTTTCAAAATCGCTCCCCTCCTAATACCCCTAAATAACAATCACCAAATAATACACCTACACATGGAGCAAATCTACCAGACGAATGACTGTTACTAAAAACCCTCCTACAAAACCAAGACCCAAAACTATTACTACTTAAGGCTCAAATAATCCTGCCAGACCCTGACCAAACGCAACCCCCACATGTGACTATCAGCTTTACACAGGCTCTACAGACATATACCACCGCCATATAGTGACCAGACAGTGGTAGAAACTAGTTGTATGTAGACGCTCTGCAGACATATAAGTGATTACACTGCAGTTACATTTAGTGACTTACAGGAGACATCTTTTCTGATCAGCGTCGTTCACTTTCCCTTTTCTTCTCCATCCGGTCCACACCTTCATGCTGGATTCTCCCGGCCACGACTCGTCCCTGAGGATTTGGACACAAATATTTAGAAACCTCACATTTCCAGCAACCCCTTACTTATAAGTATATAAGTCCCCTCAGTTAGACAGGTATATAGACATGCCCCTCAGTCAGGCAGGTATATGTACATATGTCTTCTCAGTCAGACAGGTATATATTGTCCCCTTAGACAGGTAGGTATATAGATATAGGGTCACTCTCAGGCAGGTATATAGACATAGGGCCACTCTCAGGCAGGTATATAGATATAGGGGCACTCAGGCAGGTACAAAGATATAGGGTTACTCTCAGGCAGGTATATTGATATAGGGGCACTCAGGCATGTCTATAGCTATAGGTCCTCAGGCAGGTATATAGGGGCACACAGGCAAGTATATAGCTATAGGGTCTCAGGCAGGTATATGGGGGCTCAGGCAGGCGTATGGGGGCTCAAGCAGGCGTATGGGGGCCACAGGCAGGCGTATGGGGGCACAGGCAGGCGTATGGGGGCCACAGGCAGGCGTATGGGGGCCACCGGCAGGCGTTTGGGGCCACAGGCAGGCGTATGGGGGCCACAGGCAGGCATATAGGGGCCACAGGCAGGCGTATGGGGCCACAGGTAGGCGTATAGGGCCACAGGCAGGCGTATAGGGGCTCAGGCAGGCGTATGGGGGCCACAGGCAGGCGTATGGGGGCCTCAGGCAGGCATATAGGGGCCACAGGCAGGGGTATGGGGCCACAGGCAGGCGTATGGGGCCCAGGCAGGCGTATGGGGGCCACAGGCAGGCGTATGGGGGCCACAGGCAGTCGTATGGGGGCCACAGGCAGGTGTATGGGGGCCTCAGGCAGGCGCATGGGGGCTCAGGCAGGCGTATTGGGGCCACAGGCAGGCAAATAGGGCCACAGGCAGGCGTATAGGGCCACAGGCAGGCGTATAGGGGCTCAGGCAGGCGTATGGGGCCACAGGCAGGCGTATGGGGCCACAGGCAGATGTATGGGGCCACAGGCAGGCATATTGGGGCCACAGGCAGGCGTATGGGGGCCACAGGCAGGCGTATGGGGCCACAGGGAGGCGTATGGGGCCACAGGCAGGCATATGGGGGCTCAGGCCGGCGCTAGGGGGCTCAGGCAGGCGTATGGGGGCTCAGGCAGGCGTTTGGGGCCACAGGCAGGCATATAGGGGCCACAGGCAGGTTTATAGGGCCACAGGCAGGCGTATAGGGGCCACCGGCAGGCGTATGGGGCCACAGGCAGGCTTTTGGGGGCTCAGGCAGGCGTATGGGGCCAGAGGCAGGCATATGGGGCCAGAGGCAGGCGTATAGGGGCCACAGGCAGGCTTATGGGGGCCACAGGCAGGCGTATGGAGCCACAGGCAGGCGTATAGGGGCTCAGGCAGGCATATATGGGAAACAGGCAGGCGTATGGGGGCTCAGGCAGGAGTATGGGGCCACAGGCAGGCATATAGTGGCCACAGGCAGGCATATAGGGGCGACAGGCAGGCATATAGGGGCACACAGGCAGGCGTATAGGGGCACAGGCAGGAGTATAGGGGCCACAGGCAGGCATATAGGGGCTCAGGCAGGCAAAAATAACAACATTTATACTCACCTTACCTGCTTCCTGGCCGCGCTTCTCTTCTGTCCTCTTCTTTCCTGGCCGCGCGCTCATCTTCAGTCCGACACTGGAGACGTGATGATGTAATCACACCTGCAGTGCGGGGACGCTTCCTCCGGCAGCTCCTCGGGCGCACAGCCTATGATGGGCTGTGCGCCCGAGGAGAGGCAGCGTCGCGATGACATCACTTCATCGCGACGCTGCCAGCTGAGCAGCACGGGGCCGCGGTGGGTCCTCAGCGCTGTGAGGACCCGGCGGCCCGCTGTGTCGGCCCTGCGGCTTACCGGAGGATCCAGCGATCCTCCGGTGAGCGGGTCCGACACTGTCTGCGGAGCAGGGAGCGCTCGCTCTCTGCTCCGCATAAGCCCAGTCATCTGTATGTGCGTCTAGCGGATGCACATACAGAGACCACCGGCGCTTCAGGCCCATGGCAGCGGCCTGGAGCCTGGCGATGTTCGGGGCCCCTGTTTGCGTCCCTTAGGGACAGGCAGAGGTAGGCGCCCTAGGCGATCGCCTACCTCTGCCTACCCGTCGTCCCGGCCCTGCTAGTAGGCGCTTATGGACAAGATGACATTTCACCCACTAGAAGGGACAAATTGACGATAAAAAACCAGTTTAAAATCGTACTATTAATTTTTTGATTAGTTCAGATTTCATAGATCGAGGATTTAACTACTGTACTATTCTTCTTAACCCCTTAAGCCGAACGCCTGAAAAGTAGTTAATGACCAGAATTTTTTTTTAGTTTTTGCCTCCTTGCGTTTCAACAGTTGTAAATTTTTTATTTTTTCACAGACGCAGTTGTATGAGGCCACGTTTTATTTCGAGACAAGTTGTACTTTATGGGAAATAGTTTAAGTCACTTATAAATAATTGCAGTATTTTTTTTTTCCCACCATTCACATTTCATACTATATAACTTGTTAGATTAATTCAACAGGTTATTACGGTCGTGTGGATACCAAATATGTGTGGGTTTTTTTGTGCGTGTAATTTATGCACAATTTTTTTATTAAATATTATTTTTATTTTATTCTTTTTTTTATTCTATTTTTTTTACACTTTTATGGGGTTTTTTTACTTTTTTTTTTTACTCCCATGAAGGGAGAACCGTTTACATTTTTTTAATTTTTTTTTTTACACTTTATTAGTTTTATGTTTTATTGCATATTCTATATGTAATACATTCTAATTTGTCATTTTTTTGACAAAGGCATGTTTAGGCAACAAGCACACAAGTGCATCTAGTCACACTTGGCCGTTGTATTACACAGACAGCTATGGGGCCACTCTAGGGCCCAGAGCTGACTGTGCAGCCGTTCCCCAAGCTCTGTCGGGTCACCGGGTGATCCGATCACCTGACAGAGCAGGGAAAACCCTTTGATTGCGCTGCGGTAACGCACCGCCGCAATCAAAGGGTTAAAGCATCGGGTTGCGGAGGTTTCCTCCGCTCCCCGATGCTTGCAGGGGATGCTCTGGGATCAGGGCTGTGTAGTACAGCCCCGATCCCAGCGCAGCTGCGGCGCCCGGGCGCCGCAAACTCCGGTGTCTGCAGCGACGTCGAAAGACGACGCTGCAGACGAACGACCTGAAATGCCCGCCGTCAAAAGACGGGGGGCGGTCGTTAAGGAGTTAAACACTTCATAAATGACATGTTTCGTGATATAATAAAAAAAAATTGTTACAAATAGGTGTTAAAAATCTTGGTCCTTTCAATCTTGTTTTTAACATATAATTAGTATGAGGCTATTTAAAAATATGATCACCTTTTTTTCTTTTACTTTGTTCAATGAATTCAGGTTGAAAATGCCGAGCTATTTGTGTTATGATGATTAAGTTGTATTTATCTGGCACTTAGAGTATTTGTTTTTTGTGTTTCTTTATTGTTGCATATAAATGTTGAATTCAATAAATAATTTGAAAAGAAAAATGGAAGAAACTCCCACAAACATAAAATCAGATGATTCAAAGCTTAAAAAAATAGAAAAGTTTGATGTCCCAAACTGAATCCCTGTACAAATACAACCAAGAACACAAGTAATGCAAATGCATTTTTTCACAGTTTTAAAACATACATTTTTTTTACAATTGCAAATCAAAATTCTGAATTTGATTTCTCCAAAACAAAATATAAAGAAACATAGCCGGTGCCGTTCTGAGAAAAATTATACCCCTCCCACCTCTTTATCTTAATTCTAGACCGAGATATAAGGATAAAAAATGTAGTGATAACTGGCCAAAATTCGCGCTTTTTCCAAAACTTTAGAAGTCTGTAAAAAATTAACTGATGAAGTAAAAAATTCAAAACTTTTAATTTGTAATTTACTAAAGTTGTACTTCATAAAAATAAAAAAAAAATTCATATTTGGATTACTTGATATGGAATGACCCGTGCGCCACACCGTGCCATTGTTTTCAATAGGAATATGTACTATAGGTCAGACTATGAACTGTGACATGTATTCTAATTGAAAACAATGGGGCAGTGGAGGACACTTTTTAATGCGCATTCGGTGCATAAAATGGGCATTTTACATCCCAAAAGGCACATAAAAAATACAGCCATACAATCATATATACTCACACACAGTCATATATTCCCATACTCTAACCGGTAAACTCCGGGGGGTATCAAGACGCAGAAGATCTGCTTGTAGGATAATGCTGAGCGCATAGAGGAGGGGGCCCAGCACTGACGGTGAGGAGCTGCCTGCTGCTAAGCGATGCTGATTCCTCCCAACGGCAGTATCCACCTCCCCCGACCCACAGACAGCGGCTGAATAGGAAGACCCCAAATAGCCCGGGCCCCTGCTCCACGCCCTGTAATGAAAAAAAGGGCACCCACGACAGGGGGACAGTAAACCGGGGGCGGGGGGGGGGAAGCCCCGGGACACTGGCGCATTAAAATCAGGGGCGGGGGAGGCAGCTCCCCCGGGGCCCCCGGGCCCCATGTGCCCTCCCCCCAAAGGAAAGACGCCCCGAAGGGGACCAAGGGGAATCTAAGAGAAGCGCAGTAATCCGGCGGGAGAGGAGGGAAAACAAGCAAGTTGGGAGTCTTACCTTTTTCACCTAAAGGGGGGGGGTTTATCCCCGGGGAAAAGGAATAGGGTAAATTAGGGGGGGGAAAGTTAGGAAAGTTACAGAGGAGCTATCAGGGATTAGGGTGAGTGTAGGGGGGGACGGGTTTTGGAGGAATTCCATGGGGAGGGATAAATTTAGGTTAGATATATAGGGGGGAAGGGTTTTGAAGGAGATTACAGGGGGGGTTCCAGGATTGGTAGAATGTAGGGGGGGGTTATGGGGAGTTTACATGAGGGGGTATCCAAATTGGGTAAAATTATGGGGGAGTTATGGATGGAGATTACATGGGGGAGGTTCAGGAAATAGGTAAAAATTATGGGGGGAGGTTAGGGAAACGAGATTAAATAGGGGGGAAACGGGAGAAAAGGGGAAGAGGTGTAGGGGTACGGGTTTTAGGATAAGCTACATGGGAGGTATCGAAGTTTTGGGTAAATGTATGGGGGAAGGTTATGGATGGATATTACTGGGGAAGGTATCGGGAGTTGGGGCAGAATGATGGGGTGGGACGGGTTACGGATGGGGATTACATGGGGGGAGGTCGGGAAATTTGGGGTTTGAATGTATGGGGGAGGTTAGGGATGGATTTTAATAGGGGGAAAAAGGAGTTAGGGTGAGAGATGGGGGTGGTTATGGAGGGATTACAGAGGGCGGGTATCAGGAGATTAGGGTGGAGATGTATGGGGGATTTATGTGGAGATTAATAGGGGGAACGGGAATTGGGGAAAAGGAGGAGGGGAAGGGTTATGGTGGAGTTTACTGGGAAAGGGACCGGGAGGGAGAGAGAAAGGGGGGACGGTTAGGAGGGAACAGAGGGGTACAGGAGAAGGGCAAAATAAAAGGGGGGGGAAATAAAGGAGTTTACTAGGGGGGTTCAATTAGGGAGGTGAAGGGGGGGAAAAGGATGGAGACCCCTAGGGAGGATGAGAGATTGGGGAAGGAAGGGGAGGATTTATGGAGGGGGTTTAAGAGGGGGGGATA
>JAODAL010079007.1:0-12719 GCA_025379985.1 Phyllomedusa bahiana | reverse complement strand
GGCTGGAGTGACCCCCGTATGTATTTCCCGGGAAAATATTTCCCGCTAGGATGTACGGGTATGTCCAATGTTGGGAAAGGGTTAATATTTTTTTATAATTAATAACTTGTCTTATAATGATTTATTTTTTGATTATACATTCCCTTTAAAACATGCTGAATATGTACTTAATGGGAAACATTAAGAAGCAGCCAAATCTCCACTAAATGATAAAAAGAAGTGAAAAACCCTAACAAATGATGAAAAATGTGGGTGAACCAAAGTGTCCAGCCCAACTATTTAAAACTGCTTGTGATAAAGTAATAAGAAGGCCGAGGGAACTAATTAATATGAATAGGTCTCAAATAAAACTTGTGTAAATTAAAACCACTGTCTCAACCCAAAATTAGCACCGAATATTTAATTAGTTGCGGGTACTAAAACCAAGGCTGGCTATACTACTAACTGCTTAGACTATGGCATTGACATTAGGATGTTGACTTTACCATTGATTTTGAGACCACATGTGCTAAATTTTGTCTTTGCAATTATGTTCTAGACATTGAGGGCGACATGTCAGAAAAGAGGCGCTTCATTCCAATTTTAAGGCGCATTAAATGAGTGTATAATGCCCCGAAAAAATAAACCTGCAAAAATCTGGTTTGGTATCCTTGTATGGGCATATTTAATGCGCCCAAAATTTTGGCGATACCAAAAAAAAAACGCATAGCCTAAAAATTTCTTGGGGATATTTGATTCCTACTTTAGGGACATTTAAAGTACAAATGCGCCTAGTTTTGTTTTTTGCATTCATTTATAAGAGAAAACGGGCATCAGTTTTTTTTTTGTGCAAAATACACCCAAACAAGTGGTGCAGTCTAAGGGACCCTTCGCCCCGGGTTGTAGCAAGTTCATTTTTAAATGTCTTACTGATCGCCACATTCACCATAAAAAGCCACATGCTGAATGGATCAAAGTTTACTATGAGATAGAGAGATAATTTATTATAGATACATGATAGAGAATAGATGATAGATATCAGGCTGCTAGATAGATAATTGAAATAAGATCGAAAAATCGATATATGATCGATAGATACACGGGACAACTTCCAGTATCATTTTCTTAACAGAGATAGTTACACAATATACTGTAGGCTTCTCAAACCGTTATTGATTTTATTGAAGGGCACTTTCAATATCTTGTCTAGTACGGTTTCTTTTCATACAGTAAGTTTTAATTACTCTCAGTTGGGTTATATAAGACATTTTTATGGTGCTAAATTATGTCATTAAAAGTATATAGCTAGACAATGTTTGGATTTCTACTTTAAAATCTGTGTGGGAGCAAAAAGCATCCTCCAGTAATTTATCTCAATAAATATCAAGATTACTTTCATGAATGTTGATGAATGGGTGTCTCAAGTGTACTTCTTGTGCTGAGCACTTAGCTTGGTATATTGTACTGTAAATCACTATGTTATGCAAATATTGACTTCAATGTAGAATCTTAATGTAGTGTCAGCTTGGAAAAAATTACAAATGGCTACAGTGAATAATGTAACAATAAACCACAGTTAAACCACAACATGTGTTTAATGAACTTTACAACTAATGCAAGAGGGTAACTTTAACCGAAACAAATTGCCTTGTAGTTACATTACTTTTGTAAATGCATTATAAACTTGTAATCTTTCTTATAAACTACTACTAGATACCCTGTCCCAGGGCTGTGACTGATAAATCCAAATATAGCTCTCTAGTGATTGGATGGTAACTACATTGAAATGGTGGTAGTGTGCTCTCCTACAGTAGAGCAACTGCAGGCACTACAATGATATACTGATAGGAATCCGATTCTAGGATTTAAGCATAGCCAACACCAATTTTTTAAATTTTAGGGTATTTGATGGCCAAAATAATAAAATAAAGTTTTTTTTTAAGACAAATTTTGGAAAGAAAGGTAAATTTTTTTGAAGAACACACCCAGTAAGAAAAAAAGTTTTTGCCCCCAAAATCCCTTTTTATAAAAAATGGTTCCTTGTTCCCCCACTTGGTATTTCTCACGTCATGTTGTACATTCCTGTACTGTAATGTCCTCCCACAGTATTTAAAATTTAAATTTTTTCAAGCTCCCCCTCTATTGGCCCACATATTAAAGTGCCTTAAAATGTCATGGGGTCTTTCCAACACATGGTGGCAGTTACAAACCAACACAGGACACATTAAGGCATAAATCTTAAATTTGAAATTTTTTAGAAAAATTAAAGGGCCTTTAAAAGGGGTTGTTCTTCCAAAGTTTCATAGGATGCATAATGAAATAATGCTGCCTTGCTCGTCACTTCCCGGTCAAGCTGTTGAATAGCTTTGAGCTCCTGAAACCGATTTTCGTTTATCATCTAGAGTAAATAAAAGGAAAAAAAGCTTTTAACTAATGTAAACGTAATTGTTTTTTTGTCTGAAAGATCAGATAACACACAAGCTTTCACATGCTGGCGTGCCGTGTAGACACTCCCAAAAGCACCCAAAAAAAAAAAACCCCAAACAAAGGGGAAAAGGGAGAAGGGAAAAAAAAACTTGTAGCCCCTAACAAAAAAATGCAAATAAAATTTTTTTGGAAAACGTCTTTATTTAGTGTTTCCTACATTTTGAAAGCCATTCTTTGTAGTGAGACAACCCCTTTAATCCGATATTTTTTCTTATACTTTAGTCCTTGGTGTGACTGCTCCCTCTGCATCCCCTATGACTAACATATTCCTTTTTTCTAGGAAACAAAATAAATCTCATCCACCAACCATTAATCTTATTTATATACCATTTTTGTTTATTTAAAATGAATACACAACTCTCAAGGGGTTTATTTGCTTTAGCAATGATTTTTTTAAACCACCCTAAGGCATACAAATGAGCAACAATCTACCAGTAACCCTGCCTGATGTGGGTAAGCCCCTATGCATTATATCTCATGATACTGTATTAACAAATCCTGTGTGTAGTCAGAACCGGCAGTTAAATCTGAACCAAAATATCTGACCATCTTTTACTGTCTGTAAATTGAGCCAGAGAGATTGGAGCAGCTACCTTATGGCATATGGCATGTGACAGAACATGGCAACATTTTTTTCTCCAAATATTCCCTATGAATACATGATAAAAAAAAAACTTAAAAAGGTAGAGGCATAGTATGTGTCCATAACAGAACAGATCCATACAACACAGATCATATAGATACAATTCCAGCTTTTTGAATGCAGTTTTCCTGCAGTGCATCACTCTAGCAACCAGTTTATTTCCAAGGTCAGCAGCTCAAGGACATACAGTATTAGCATTGAGAGTAGAGAAGGGGTGAGGACTGTCCGCAGCATCCTAACCTCAGTTATGTCTTTATTTTCCTGTCCTATTAATAAGATGTTTGTGTAAATAGAACATAACGTGCGAGGACCCTCCTTATAATAAAAGGAAACGTACTATGCTAAGAATACATTAAAAGCATACTAGGATCAGCACTGGCAGGAAATTAAGTAGCTATTAACATGAACTATTATGATGGATGTTTACAACTTTCATTTTAAAATGCAGTTTAAGAAATTTAGCATAATAATTAACTAGAAAACTGAATTGATGGCGGTGGATAGATAGAAGGGCATTGAGCGCCATTAAAAGTCCCATGGAATGCTTCTGCGTGCAAAGTTCATACATAATCCAGGAGCTGGAAATGTTAATGAGTCATATAAATGTGGGGAGCATTAAATAAATATGGAGATTGTCATCCGACGTATGCCACATGTTATTTCTACTTAATGACACCACTGTCATTTATTTGGACTTTTAAATGACAATAATTAACATGAGAATATTTCGGCAGCATTAATGTAACAATGCTATGGGCAAAGCTAAATTTAGTGAAGTTGTTTCTTTCCAGCTGAGCTATTCAGGCATCGATTAGTTAAGTGGCATCATGCTTATCTGACAAAACTTGGGTTGTCCCAACTAATATGACAACCTCTTGAATTCCCTTTCTTAGCTTCATCTAAAGTGGACTTATCTCTCACTCTATAAAACCACATCAATTTAATATGTAAATATGTTTAGCAAGCGGTTAAAGTATAAGAAGCATTATAATGTTCACAGTGAGGAAGAGATGGCAATGCATTATTTTCAGTAGCTTTAGTACTGTATAATTTCTGAGCGACAAACTTAGCTGATTAGCAATAAAGGTACATTATGTTGAATGATCATTTGTCCATGTTCTGGACAGAAACTCCTGGAAATTAATAGTCAAGGTAAATTAAACTAAAGAAACATAGGTAACTCAGTAACCCTGATGATCTCAAAAATAACTTCACAAATATTGCCCATAGAATTTGATGCACAGTCTAAAGGCTTGTTCCCACGGCAGGTTTTTCTGTTGGTTTTACAGACTGTTTTTGGATTTAAAAAACGTCTGTAAATCGATATTGCTAACCTTTTTAAACATTGTATTTTAAATAGAAATATCCGGCGTTCAGCAGTCCCACCTGCATGGCATTTACGCCCGGCACGGTTTTTGACACCACCAGCGTTCTAAAAACTTTGATCATGTTCTATTCTTCGCCGCGCGGTTCTATGAAACGTATACTTGATCATTGTCAGCGGATTTGAGGGGGAGGGGTGAATCGCATAAAACTGAAGACAGAACCGTACCCCTCAAAACCACGTTACGCAAGATGTCAAAATACCAATTCTGATCAAAGTATCCATCCGGTATTTTAACCTGCCATGTGGACGCACCCTAAGGGCTTGTCCCAACGGTACAGGTTTTCACCCGGTTTTTCAGATGGTTTTCGTTTTTCCAAAACCGCCCGTAAACCGGGTGAAAACTTTTAAAATGGACCGCTATGGACAATTCATGCGGCAGTCCCAACCGCATGGTTTTCCGCTTGACGGTTTTTCAGGATGACGGTTGTCTTGGCAAAAACATTGAAATCATGTTCATTCTTCCCGCCGGTTTTCAAGGGCGGGGAATATGAACATGTTAATGCGAAGGGGGAGGGCTTCTCTCCACAAACCGCAGAGAAAAGCCGTCCCTTGACAGCCGTGTGCACGGCCGCAAAACAGTGCGAGTATCGGTCGGGATTTCCATTTGAATGGCCCCTTAAAGTTTGTTTGTGGAAAAAAAGAAGACCTTCCAGAATGTAGATACAAACTGAGTGCCACAATCAGGAATCCTATGATGTTTAATAATGTGCTGAACAAGACCTATTCACCTTTATATTTTAAGGCTCCATTACCGGTATCTGTTGGGATACTATGAAAAATATTTACTGTGGTGGTGCCATAGGTATCTAAAGGGCAAAAGTAGCCTTTTTTGCTCTATTTCACAACTATATATGTTTTGTTCACTGGACACAAAAGTGCCCTTACATAAAATGAATATGATCTTGAAACAGCAAACATGATCCCAAATGGACTACATTTACTCTATTGTTTTCTATGGATACGTCGAGATGCCTTTTTCATGAAAGTAATCAAAAATAATTTGAGTGTTTTGCACTAAATGATAGTACTTACTATAGAAATCAATAACCACCCAAGTTACCGTCAGCACACAGAAGATCAGTGATCAAATCTCTTGCGATATGTATCCAGGCTCATTCAAGTATTGGTAGAAGCAAAGGTTCACTGTAGTGTGGGGGAAGTCATCTAATTTTTGAAGGTAGTGACTTTGTGGCTAAATGCAGAGAACCTTAAACTTTACAGGCTAAATCAAGTGAGACAGCAGATACAACAATGCCTTTGAAAAGAATTGGTTCAGGATTAGAAATTCCACACTATATGGCATCTTCTATGGGAGCTCCAAGTATAGCCAAGTAAGTGTGCATGACTGTACATGAAACTCCCATTATAGTGAACATAGAGAACTGCACACATATAGTATGGTCACCTCTGCTTTTGTTGCAGCCATGGCACAAACAGGAAAAATGGTGAGGGACGCCCATTCTTCTGAAGCAAAACCATATGTGTTAGGCATTTATGGCATGCCCTGTCAATTGAAAATAAATCAGGTGGGAATATCCCCCCAAAAAATGTTGAGTTCTTGTGATCAATAAAAACAGGTTTATTGATATTGGCTCTCTTTCATAAAATAATGGCACTTCCTAAATACCCATTAAATTGATTTATTAAAAGAATTACTGGTAAATAATACTTAATTACCGATATCATACATTTCTCTGAACGGTATAAGAATCTTAAGGAGAAGAAAGACGCAAGAAACCATGGGTTGTAGTAGTAAGTCAGTAAGAAAAAGAAATGTCTAATCCTCTAAAAAATAACCTTTATTATATCCTCTAAAATATATGTCAATTCAAATTATCCAGCTAAATCAATACCATCAGAGACAAAGGTCCAGTATAGAAAAGCATAAATCCACTTGCTGTCCCTTTTCAAAATATATCATCCTCAGGCCCTCAGCGCCCCCCCCCCCCCCCCCCCCCCCCCCCCCCCCCCCCGAGCCACCCTCCGCCCTGACAAAGGCCGACCCCCCCCACCCCCCCCCCCCCGCCAATAAGGTCCCTTGATGGGCGACATATATGAACCTTTCTAGATAGCTTTATAGCAGTGTAGAACGCGCCAGTATGTATAAACCTGTTCTTCTGCAATTCATACATTTGATGACAGCTTTGGCCTCAAGACTACTTTTAACTTGGTCTGGCTGTTCTGATAGTTATGAGCCTACTTTTGGCATCCCACATTCATAAATGTATCTAATCCTGTGAATGTGGTGACGACACAGCCCCCCGAAGAACGCCCCATTCTTTGGCACCATTTGACAAAGTGTAGGGGGACGGCGGCGATTATGCAAAAGTTTGGAGTGCGTCTGTTCATACATCTATAGAACAGGGCTATAACAGCTTTTTGGCCCAAAGTACGCCAGAATTCTGGCACAGTCGCCCTATATGTCCCTACACATAAATCTCTAAACTATCAATGTGTTGTAACGTGTAGGCGACCAGTAAATTCTGGTATCATCATTACTCCCTGGTCAGTATAGAACAACTGTCAGTCAAGCATAAATAAGGCAGTATTTACAGTTTGTCCATATCTACTTAATTCAACTGATCCATTATCTCCAAATAATCAATAACCCCCAGATGTGTTTCTTTTGCCTTTCCAGACTCCTAACTGGGGGATGAAGATTAGATCAATGGGCCTGAATTGCTTGATCAATTTATCAATAAAAAACATAACGTCAGATATCAAAGTCAAGGATTAATACATAGTACCTGATTAGATGTCCAAAATGTGGTATGGTGTGCCCAATTACCCACAGTGATTGTGGGTAATTAGGCACACCATACATACATACTATACATACAATACAGTGTGGTGTGGTGTGCTTTAAGACTGGGTCGACATGGGAGCTGTGGTCTGGGACACTGAACCCTTGGGAGCAGGATAATATTTTATTTTTAAACTTTTATTTTCTACTTGTAGCCCCCATAGCATACTTGACTACTAGGGGGCTCAAGTAGAAGAGTGTACCAAGATGGTGGTTCTGTTACTTCCTTCCTGAGGAAGAAACATGGCAGCTCCCATCTGCCATGGTAATCACTCATCACCCTGCTATTTTGTCATGGGGGATGAGGGATGAAAATTTGAGAAAGATACGGTATGCATCAGTGTCTAAATAGGTAAACAGCAGGGATCTTAGCCGACCCCGATCCCTGCTATTACCAGCAGGTGTCAGTTGTAGTTGACAGCCGGCACCTGCTGCCTATGGAACGAACTCAGCGTGAGTCCACTTCATAGCTTCTAACTGGCATGATGACATACCTGTATGTCACATGTTAGTAAAGGGACAAGTATGAACCTTGTGCTGACTTGGCAGTTCTACCTCAGTTTTTAATAGTGTACGATCTGTCAGTATGTTTGAAACTGGAAAAAAAACTTTTTTTAAAAAAAAAGTAGATTCCAAAAACTACTTGCATTTTTCTCTACCCGGTCATTTTATTTAAACTAGGATGAGCGCATATAAATCAACAAAGTTTTTAAAATCGGCCACGGTTTTTAGGTGAGCCGGAAATTCCGATCACGCCAGATAAATTTTAGGTGAGATTCATCGACGCTTAATCTATTTCACTAGTCGCGACACATTTTCGGCACTTCCTAGTTTTTTAGGCGCCAAAGCAAATTAGCTTTGAGCATAGAGCCAGGTGAGTGGGTATGCGACATCATGACTGTGATGTGTAATAATGGTTGTAATTGGATGGAAAAAGCACATGATCTCGTTTTGGCATTTAGAACAGCGTTTCCTGTTCTTCATCATTGTGCTAAGTGTCTCTTCCATAAGAGCAGGTCTGTGTGCTTGAGATTTCTCTCTCAATACAGCCTCAGCTCAGAGACAACAGTTCATCTTTATTCCATAAGACAAACTATTGCTTTTAGCTAGAGTGAACATTAGAAATACAGTAGATGAGAGAATTTAGCTATTAGTTAGTTATGACAGAGACTTTTTAAATGAAGCGTTTCTAGCGCTGATTCAGCGGCGGTGGGGAGGGGGATGGGGTTCGGGGCGAACACAGACAGACAGGCAGGCAGGGTAGGCTTTTGAGAAGGGAGAGGTATCTATTGTACAGCCCACGCGATAGGACTGCTGCTTTGAACCTGCATTGAAATGGCTCTTTTTTTTACCATGTTTTTTGGCCAGCACACTCGCACTGAGGAGAAATAGCACCTTTTATTTTGTTTGCAGCCCAGCTTTGTCATAAGAGACCCTACCTTTTACTTACATTTGGATCACAGAATTTTCTAGTAACTGCTGTTGTATTTCATTGGTTGCAAAACCCATCTTTTTATTTTCCGTCTAAATTTTAATAGGTGTTTTACCTTTAGCGCAGACATTTTTGTTCAAAGACCCCATCTTTGGACTTATATTAGGATACAGAAAGAATTTTCTAGTTATTGCAGGTGAATTTCATAGGTGCCAAAACCCACCTTTTATTATCCGTCATCATATTCTAAATAGGTGTTTTTCCTTTGGCGCAGACCATTTTTGTTCAAAGACTAATCTTGTCACTTATATTAGGAATACAGCAATTTGATAGTAATTGCAGGTGTATTTCATAGGATGCCAAATCCCACCTTTTATTATCTGTCTCAATTTTAAATAGCGTCGTTTTTCACTTTTGGCGCAGCCATTCTTGTTCCAAAGGAACCCATCTTGGATTTATATTAGGATACAGTAACATTTGCTGAGTAATAGTAATTGCAGAGTGTATTTCTTAGGTGCAAAACCCACCTTTGTATTATTGTCTTCAATTTTAAATATAGGTGTTTTTCTCCTTTGGTTGCAGCCCATTTTATGTTCAAAGAGCCCATCTTGTACTTGTATTAATAGGATACAGAATATTTGCTAGCTAATTGCAGGTATTTCATAGGTGCAAAACCCACCTTTTATGAACAGTCTCAATTTTAAATAGGTGTTTTTCACTTTGCGCAGCCCTTTTTTGTTTCAAAGAACCATCTTGTACTTATATTTGGATGTGCCAGATATTTTCGCTCAGTAATTGCAGGTGTATTTCATTTAGGTGCTAAAAATACCCACCAGTTTATTATCCGTCTCAATTCTAAATAGGTGTTTTTCCTTTGGCGCAGCCCATTTTTGTTTCAAAGACCCATCTTGTTATTTATATTAGGATACAGAAATTTCCCTAGTAATTGCAGGTGTATTCATAGGTGCAAAACCCACTCCTTTTATTATCCATCTCCAATATTTTATAGGTGTTTTCCTTTGGCGCAGCCCATTTTGCTTATCAAGACCTATCTGATGTACTTTATTGTTTAGGGATACAGATAATTTCGCTAGTAATGTGAGGTGTTATTTCATAGGTGCCAAACCCACTTTTATTACTTCTGTTCATCAATTTTAAATAGGTTTTTTTCTCTTCTGGCGCAGCCATGTTTGTTCAAGACCATCCTTGAGATTTTATATTAGGTAAACAGAATTTTGCTAGTAATTGCAGGTGTATTTCATGGTGCAAACCCTACCTTTTATTATCCGTCTCAAGTATAAATAGGTGTTTTTCCCTTTGGCGCAGCATTTTTGTTCCATGATACCCTTCTATGTACTTATATTAGAATACAGAATTTGGCTAGCTAATTGCAGGTGTATTTAATAGGTGCAATCCACTACACCTTTTGTATTATCCGTTCTATTTCTAAATAGTGTTTTTCCCTTTGGTGCAGCCCCTTTTTTGTTCAAAGTTGGGTGGCAAAATCCCGCATCTTGACTTATATTAGGATACAGAAATTTGCTAGTAATTGCAGGTGTATTTCATGAGGTGCAAAACCCACCTTTTATCTATCCGAACTCAATTTTAAATAGGTTGTTTTCTTCACTTTTGCCGCAAGCCCATATTTGTTCAATAAGGACCATCTTTGTAGCTTATATTAGGGATACAGAAGATTTTCTAGTTATTGCCAGGTGTGTATTTCAATAGGTGCAAAACCCTCCATTTTATTATCTGTTCAATTCTATATTATGGTGTTGTTTCCCTTTCGGTGAAGCCATTTTTGTTCAAAGACCCATCTTGAACTTAATTTTCGGATACTAGAAAATTTGCTAGTTATATTGCAGGTGTATTTCATTAGGTGGCAAAAACCCATCCTTTTATTATCCGACTCAATTTTAAATAGGTGTTTTTCACATTGCCGCAGCCCCATTTCTTGTTTCAAAAGACCAATCTTGTACCTTATATTAGGATACAGAAATTTGTAGTAATTGCAGGTGTATTTATCATGGTGCAAAACCCACCTTTTATTTATCCATCTCAATTTTAAATAGGTTGTTTTTCACTTTTGGCGCAACCATTTTGTTCAAGAGGACCCATCTTGTAATTTATATTAGGATACAGACATTGGCTAGTAATTGCAGGGGTATTTCATAGGTGAAACATTTTTTATATCCGATTTATAACAATTTAAATAGCTGTATTTCACTTTGGTGGGCCCAGTTTTAGTCAAAAGAGCCACCTCGTACTTTCACAGTCATGGCCATAAAAGTTTTGAGAATGATACAAATGTTAATTTTTACAAAGTTACTGCATCGGTTTTATAATGGCCATTTTACCATTACTCAGATTGTGATAAAGAGATGATCAGCTTAACAGGCAATTAATTGCAAAGTCAATAGTTGCCTAGACTACAATGAACTTTTTCCCCCATATAAAACAGACATATTTTTCAACTTCTTGCAGGCCATGCCTTAAAAGGACCAGCTAACATCGTCTTCAGTGGATTGCTCCATTTAACACAGGCGTGGGTGTTGATGAGGACAGGGCGGGAGATCAATCTGTCGATGATTACAGTAAAGAAAATACACTATGGACACTTTAAAAGGAGGTGGTGCTTGGCATTCATTGTTTCTCTTCTGTTAAACCATGGTTATCTCTAAAGAAACATGTGCAGTCATCTTTTCATTGCACAAAATGGCCTAACAGGGAAGAGTTTTCGCAGCTAGAAAGATTGCACTTCAGTCAACAATCTATCGCATCATTCAAGGAATTCAAGGAGAGAGGTTCCATTGTTGCCAAAAAGGCTCCAGGCGGCCCCAAGAAAGACCAGCAAGCGCCAGGACCGTTCTCTTAAAAGTGTTTCAGCTTCGGAATCGGGCTGCCAGGCAGTGCAGAGCTTGCTCAGGAATGGCAGCAGGGCAGGTGTGAGTGCAAACTGCCACGCACTGTGAGGCGGAGACTCATGGAAACAAGGCTGGTGTCAAGGAGGGCAGCAAAGAAGCAACTTCTCCTCCCGAAAAACATCAGGGACAGACTGATATTCTGCCAAAGGTACAGGAGTGGACTGCTGAGGACTGGGGTAAAGTCATTTTCTCTGATGAATCCCCTTTCCGAAAAGTTTGGAACATCTGGAAAACAGCTTGTTCGAGAAGACAAGGTGAGCGATACCACCAGTCTTGTTCATGCCAACTGTAAAGCATCCAGAAACCATTCATGTGTGGGGTTGCTTCTCAGAAAGGGAATCGTCTCTCTTAACAGTCTTGCCTAAAAACACATCCATGAAAAAAAAGAATGGTACCAGAATATCCCCCAAGAGGGAACTTCTCCCAACCGTTCCAAGAGCAGTTTGGTGATCAACAATGCCTTTTCCAGCATGAAAGGAGCACCTTGCCATAAAGCAAAGGTGATAACTAAAATGGCTCAGGGAACAAAACATAGAGATTTTGGGTCCATAGCCTGGAAACTCCCCAGATTTTTAATCCCCTTGAGAAACTTGTGGTCAATCATCAGAGACGGGTGGAAAAAACAAAAAACCAACAAATTGTGACAAAATTTCAAGCATTGATTGTGCAAGAATGGACTGCTATCAGTCAGGATTTGGTCCAGAAGTTGATTGAGAGCATGCCAGGGAGAATTGCAGAGGTCCTGAGAAGAAGGGTCAACACTGCAAATATTGACTTGCTGCATTAAATCATTCTGTCAATAAAAGCTTTTGTTAATCATAATATGATTGCACTTGTATTTCTGTTTAAATGATAAAAAACATCTGACAAACACACATAAAAACCAGAGGGCAACAGATCATGTGAAATAAATTTTTGTTCATTCTCAAAACTTTTGGCCATGACTGTAAATTTAATACAGAAATTTTGTGGTAATGCTGTTGTATTTCATTGGGGCAAAAACCCCCCTTTCTTATCCCTATAACTTTTTAAAAAGCTGTATTGATTTTGTTCGCCCCAGTTTT